>JAOYNQ010136924.1:0-22834 GCA_026259685.1 Tagetes patula
AATCCCCAAGTTAGGCCCAAGCCCACGTAGACTACTCATTAGGGCCGGCTGCCACTAACGAGCCTACACACCCAACACTAACATCATAAAAATGTATATTGCTTCAAAGAATGACATTTTTCTTAAATAAACAAGTAAAACAAGTGTGATTACGTAAAATACTATAGTAGGAGAAGACGTGGGTAGACTTTTTGTCACGCTCCGCCAAAAACTAAGTCAAAGTTCTTGTATTCCCGAAGGTTCTGGGCACGTTTGTAGCATCAAGAGCTGCCCGGAAGTCTCTGATCAACCTAAAATTAATGTTCAAGACAAACTTTGCACATTTAAAGGGTCTTAAATCACCCTACAAGTGCCAAGGAAACTGCCAGAAAGTGCTAGAAAATGCTTTACCAATCTGTTCATTTTGTGCGGCCCCGAAACACTCTGATTGCTCAAGCCATGGCTGGAAAAATAGCCTTTTAAGGATCATAAAAATCAGGCCTAAGGAAGCATCTAGAGCATGCTGGAATGTTCACTAAAAATTAGCCATATGCTACATATTTCCATAAGAAAAATCTAGACTTGGATATTAGAAAATGAAGGATTTAGAACAAGAATGATCAAGAATATCCAATTCAAGCACTATTATTAGATGTAAGTAGGCACATGTGTATCCATCCAACACTAGGTACACAAACTCCGTCTTGTAAGAACTTGTACAACGCATACTTTGTAATCATATCTATCTTATAGCAATAAATGTTTGGTTTAGTTCTAAGCTTGAAACTTTCACGCATGTTGTCAAGAATCGTGACTATTATTGGGTCTAAGGTTGAACTTAAAAGGATTCTAAGTGTCGTACGTAAGTCAAAAAGATAACTCTATGACATATTACCCACTTATCAAACCCAATACATTCTACTATTCTAGTGATAGGCCCAATGAGCTATGAGTTAGCCCATATAAGACAAGTCCACTAGGGTTACCATATCCCCTCTATAAATGGGTGATCATGCCTTACATTTTAGACATCCCATTTTCATGAGTCATCAACCCCAGAATCTTGTCACTTTATCCCCAGATGACTCTCTTTTTCATGCAATATCATCTACATGTCCTTAATAAGGGCATGGACTCCTCCATACTTGTCTAGTTGCCTTAGCCATCACCTATTTACATTCATCATTGTCAGCTTTTGATACCAACTACACATGCTCTTGATAATATATCATGCTTCTATCCTTACTACTTATATAGACATTTATTTGTTATACAACTAGTGAGAAAAATACTAATGTGAGTGTTGGAGTGCCATCGAGGTCAAACCCCTTGGGGCCTCTGACGTAGATTTTCTTTATGTGTCACAACTAGATCAAAAAACTAATAAAAATCATTTGATTCATTGGGGCCTCTGACGTAGATTTTCTTTATGTGTCACAACTAGATCAAAAAACTAATAAAAATCATTTGATTCAGCAAGTCATGACAAAAAAAAAATTGTTACTTTACTCTTCAATGTATAGGTCATCATAAGAAATAAAAAATAGTTAGTTTACTTTAACATAATACTAAGTAGCTCAGTAGTCAAAAATCATAAATAATAAAACAGAAAACTATCAGTCTACATTTGGTTTACCATCCTGATTGTAGTTATGTTCAAGCATAGTAAATTCTCCCCTTTAATCTATCAAACCTAAAAACAACATCCTCTTGACCTTTATGTTATGAACCGTTCTCAAATGTAATTATTCATCTTAACTAATTAGATATGATTATGAGAAAACAACATATGATTGAACTTTCAAATTAACCTTTGATCAAGAAAAAACCCTAGATTACCTATCTAAAACAATAAATCATTAAATGAGATTGAACATTGTAGAATAACATTGTGCATGTTCAAATAAGAGCATTATTAGTAAATCTATCTAATAATTCAAAGTTTTAGGGGCCTATTTTAGAGGGAAATGCATGTTTTATAATAGGAAGTTTGGGAGGTAAAATTTGTATGTAATGTTTTATAATACAAAGTTGATGGAGCCAAATTATTAAAAATTAAATATTTATAAATGCTTAAAATAATGTTATAATTTATTTATAAATTTTATTATTTAACCCGTGTAACACACGGGTATTAAACCTAGTAAACATATATATTAAGGTCAGCATAGATGTGGAAGAGATTGAAGATGGAATTATGAGACTGTTGATGTGGTCGATAAAGAAGAGGCTCGGTGTTGAAAAGTGAGGGACCGGAAGTTTATATCCCTTTTATGAAAAATTGTATTGGAGTAGAGAGCACGGTTAATGTGCTATGTGACGTTAAATTCCTCAGGTGGGTTATTCGTAGAGAGGTGGACCCCCAACTCACTATAATGGCTTGTTGTTTTGGAGCGGGTGTTCAATTAAAGACCACTAGGTAAGAATTTTTTTTAACATTTTATGGTAACACGTATACTTATTCTTGACTTTTTTAATGACATAGGTGCGTGAAAGGATGTTAAAGGCTAATGATATAAGGTTTGTTCCTTGTCTATGTGGTCATGCATTTAATGTGCTTGTTACCCATCTTTCATAAACAAAGTTTCTATGCCATTGTCTTTTTTATTTCTTGTGTTGTGATTTGCTTCTTTTTTTTATGCCTAACTAGGGTAAAGATGTTTCTGTGACTGTTGATAAAGATGTTGAGATGATCGATCTTATCGTATTGACTTTTTCTTTAATGTGTTTGTAATTGATCATTCATAAACATATCATCTAATATTGATTGACTTTTTTATTTCATTATGCTGTTATATGTTGATTGTTGTATTTTATGCCCAACTAGGGGAAAGAAGGGTGGGGGGTTAGGGTGTAGTGGTAAAGAGGAGAGACTCTTCAAACCTCACCGACAATATAAATTAAATAAGTTTTTGTTAAAAAAAAATAAAAATGAAGCAAACAAGGGGAAAGAAGTGAAAAACTTCAAGAGGTGATAAGATTAGTAAGAAGTTTCCTTGTTTACCTTAAGTTTGTTAGTCTACTTTAAAGATTCTTTCAAAATCTGGCTAGCTCAACTCTCACAATGTGATATTACAATTAAGGTGCTAAACGTCTTGTATTTGTGGGTTTGTGGGTCCAACAAGACACAAACTCGTAAGTTGAAAATAAATCTTAACACAATAGAAACCTAAAAATCATGTGAGGCTTGTGAACTCAATCACAACACCAGAATCATCGATTGACATGCATACAACACCTTTAACCCCTCTTATTATCATGTTATTAATTATTATTTTTACGTATTATTATGTCATTACAACTTCACGAATGCATATAAAAATCAAGAAAATAAAACTTATAAGGGATTCTCTTTTAATTTTAACTAGAAATAGGACCATGGCTACCGGGTCTCACGTGTGTAACTTTGTCATTTCAGGTGTCGCACATTGCGATGTAAATCCGTATCGCATATACACTAAAACATGCAGTCTAAAAGTGGATATATCTAAAGTTAGAGGTTAAAATGATAAGTTAATCTATTTAATGTTTAATAGTGATAAACATGAGTTTAAATTAGTGTGCGATTTAATCGTTATAGGAAAATCAGAGTTAAATCCAACGCCCATATGTTTGAGTACTCATCAGTTGATTGGCCAAAGCTGAAAACCAACAATCATTTGTGCTCTTAAGTGTTGGTACCAAAGACACATCAAGACACCAAAGTATGAGAGATTAGAAATAGCTCATGCATTATAATAGAAACGAAGTCAATCACAACTTCACAAGGAATTTCATATATATATTTAGTGGAAAGGGATGATGCATTTTTACAAATTACAGAAAACAAGACTGTAAATGATGAGTGGAAACACAAAAGGTAAAAAAACACACTAAACCAAAGAAACAAATTACCTTACCTTCTAAAAGGTAAGGTCGGTGTTTTCTCACGTGAGATTCACGTGTTTTGTGTACGTTTTCTTCATGTGTTCTCAACTTATCATCAGTCTTCATCCCCTTCATCCTCCCTTTTTTTCCCGATTTCTGTTGTTGAACACAATCTCCTGTTTTTGAGATCCATCAATATGGTTTATGCGTGTTGTTGGACCGCCTCCGGCTCTGTTCATAGTGACGACAGGGTGGATGGACGGGCGATGATTACGATGGTATCTAGATTTTGTTGGTTCGAGTCTCTTAGCGGCCGTGCATGGCCTTGATGATTGAAATCTGGTTGCCGGTTGTTTTCGTATTGTATGTGCCCGATGGTTTGCGGGTGTGTGCAGCCAGATTTCTTGTGACTGATGCGTTTTTTGGAACCCTAGATCTGGAATTTGGGGTTTTTCGCTATTTGTAAGGATTGATGACGATGGGTTATCCCATCTAAGGTGGTTCTTGAAATGTGATTTTGAAACCTTATTTGGTTTATTAGTTGGTGTGTTGCCTGTTGTTGTAGTCATATGCTTATCCTATGAAGATGGGTGTGTTTTCTTGGCGTGGCATCTATTGCAGCCATGGTTTACCCCATTGAGGTTGTCTAAACACGGTATTTGAGGTTGATTGCCTTTGGTGAGGCTGATTGCCTTTGGTTTAGTCTATGATGATGAGGTGTGATTCCTTGGCGTGGCATCTATTGCAGCCATGGTTTTCCTCTCTGAGGCTATTTAAAGTTGGTGTTTGGGTTGCTTTTGCCTTTTGTCTGTGATAAACTTTGGGATTACTTAGCATGCTTGATTTTTTGGTGGAAGATGAAACTTGTAGCATTTGGATTGTTGTTGTGTTGCAGCAGTATGGTGTTTGGTTTTGTTAGTTTTTATATTCATCCTGCTATCAAGACCTTTTACTGGTAGTAGTTTGATAAATTTTGGTTGCCTACTTGCCGTCTCTCTTTTAAAGGTATGTCCCTGGATGCTCAGTTGTATGTTCAAGACTTTTATAGTGGAGATCATATCATATGTTGTTCTTATTAATACTTTAATGGTGGTTGTCAGTGCTTCTAAAGTAGGGGAAGTTGTTGTGGTTAAAGTTAATTTGAACTTGATTATAGAGTACACACATAGTGTGCAAACTATGATGGAGTTTGAATTATTTATGTTTATGCATCCTATCACAATTCAAATAATTTGTTGGAACTTAGACGTGATCCTACCTGTTGATATATATCAATTGAGATTTTGGTGGATTATCTATGCAACTTTGACTTTCTGCATTTAGTAAGATTTTATTTTGATTTGACTGTCTTAACAACATAATTGATTGGGGGTGTTGATCCATATTATGTTTAATGATTAGGCTAAATGGGGATCGAGTTGAAGTCAAATAATGGCAAAAGTGAGGATGAAGATTTGAGCTCTTTGCTACTAAAATGAAAAAAAAAGAACTAATGACTATATCCACCAATTAACTAATATTTTATTATTTGTGCTTCCAAATTATAACACACATAACAGTTGGATGATGGGAATAAGACTCAACAGTGTATTATTGGTTTTGAAGTGTGGTTATAAGTCGTGCAAGTATGGTTAGGATTGATATTAGTGACTTGAAAGATAATAAACATTACATGGATTGAAAAATTGTTAATTGGAGATGGTATTTGTTTATGGATTTGATTGGAGCAGGTCAAAGGACCGCAAGTTCTTTGTGCAGCTGAAGTTGGTTTTTTGTAACTTTTCTTTCATGGTTGTATTAAGCCTATGATGATGGGGTTTTTATTCTTGACGTGGCATATACTGTCGCCATGAAACACCCTCTGATGCGTTTTTTATTGTTGATTGACTTCTGGACTTTGGGTTTTAGACATGGCTTGGTGCAACTTGAGCAAAAACTATTAGAAATTCGACACGGTGATGTATGAACCGCTGCAAAACTACTTGATGCAGTGATGAATGGGTCGCTGCAACACGACTTTGGCTGTCTTCAGACTTTGTAGCTGTTATTTTGGTTTGTATTTTACACGACTTTGTTTGTTTCTCATGTGTTGTTCATTGCAATGGCATTGCTATAGTAGTACTATAGTTATTTACTTTGCTTTTGCTGCTATAGTAGTACTATAGTTATTTACTTTGCTTTTGCTTATAGTAGACTTTTTATTTTCATTGGACATTATAGTTGTGTTTTTGTCTGTTGTGATGTCTACAGTCAGAAATATAATGCCACTAAAATGTCGTAAAGGAACTTGACAACTATATCAAACCACACGATTTGGCCGCTGCAACGCGCGGCCCCGGCTACAATATCTAGTTCCAAAGAAAATGAAATATTTACAACATTTTTATACCTATGTATGATCAATTTATTTGCTGAAAGCCTCCACCAGATATACTTCAGTTGTTTTCCGACTCACGAACAGCCTTTGTTTACACAGGAGGCTTAAATGAATGTATTATATCTTTCACATACACCCCATGGGCCCATTTAATCTACTTCTTGTTCAGTGTATGAAAACCGGTCTATATGTGGGGCCAGAATGTGGGTGGGTTCATCTTGGTGGTGAGATTTCATCAGCATATATGGAAACACACGCGTCAGCAGCACCAGCTGCTAGTAGTATTTGGTAAGGGTGAAAGGCTAGACAGCTAACAGACCCTATTTTTTGGGCCATGAATGTTGGTGAATAGCGAATGGTGCCCAATTGTTCACCTTCAAGATTGAACACTTTTATGAGTTGCTTGGCTGAGCCACTGGCTATAAGTGGTGCGTGCCGGTGTATTGCTAATGCGGTTAAGGAGCCACGGTGAGCGTCTATGGTTAGGTAGGCATCACTTTGATTTCTGATATCCAAGAACTGGATGTCTCCTGCTTGAGATGCACTCACAATCTAAAATAAAAATAGAGGTGAACGTGGTGGTTAATATTTTCCAAAAGAAAAAAAACTATGGGTGGCAAAATGGACGGGTTGGGTAACGGATCAAATGGGTTTAAGTCAAAACATTTTAAATTTTCACATTTTCACACATAATATTTTAAAAACTGTTGTTCACCGAAATCAAAACTACTGTCAAAATCTAATAAAAAAATATTCTCAGAACTATTTCTTTAGCATATTTAAAAAAAGAATCAAAAAAATCGACTCAAATCTAAAAAATAGTTACAGCACGGATCAAAACCAAACTAGATCTAAAATATATTCTAAAAGACTGTAACTTAGTTCAAAAATAAGCACGTAGAAAAATATAGTATGATATCAAAAAATAGCATTGCAACTGTGGTACCTTTGCTGGATCAAGTCCAGGTTGAAATCCGATTCCCACAACTCGTTCTATACCACCAGCTCGTTCTACTCTACGAGTGTGGGGTTGAGTAACACAAACAAGCCTGGATCAAGTAAAACGATTAGATAGATATTAAAAAAAAACAACTGCATATAAACAAATAATACCAAAATTTAATGCGCGTATGTTTACAAAATATGGAAAAAAAATAAAACATTACCCTTCAGGTGTTCTAATATCATATAATCTGACAGAGCCGTCCACAAAGCCAGCAGTATATTGACCCCCATGAACTTGAGACGCAGCCTAAAATCAGAAAACAAAAAATTACCAAATCAGCCAAAAAAATATATATTTAGAAATCATATAATATAATGTACCACAGTACCAGTGCTGAAATGGTGCAATCTGATGCAAGAGGAATGGAAGTTAAAAGTTGCTCTTTATCCAGGTCCCATACATTGGTTGATGAAATTTCACCAGATGCATACTGCAAGCATAAAACGAGTAACTCTTATATACATGAATATAAAAACATGTCCCATTTTAATTATGTTCTTTATTTAATGAAGTGCTTACCATATAGCCAGACTGCTGCTGCCAATCAACTACAGCACTTACATTCCTAACACCGGGTCTATGACCATGAATAGAAGAAAAGGCAGTTACAAGTTTTTGTTTTCCCCTGGAAGTATAATCTTTCCATATGCGCACATTTCCATCGCCTGCATTGATTCAAACATAAATTCAATTATCCCATTAAAAAATAAAAACTACAAGTTAGCAAGTGTATAAGATGAGAGCTTACTTGAGGCTACAAGCAGCAAGCTTTCGTAGAGCTCATTCACCAAACAAAGTTTTGATATCCCTTTATCAGGAAATTCATGATTGTTAAAACTGTTCAGCAATGTTGCTTCCTCATAATTCCATATTCTATTAAAAAAAATAATAGAACAAATTAGTGAACATCACTGGAAAGCAATGTTGCTTCCTCGTAATTCCATACAAAAATGTGTTTGCCACTTGTCATCTACTCATCTTCTATGAGCATTTGTCACAAGGCAATATTTGATAGACTTATAATATGTATATATACTATACTTTACTATAGTAACACTAGTTACACTTTGGTCCTCTAATATTGAGTAATTACACTTTCAACCCTCTCCCACAACACTTTGGTCCTTGATAAAACTCCTAATTTCCTTTATAAAAGAACTTCCCCATGATTTTTAAATTAGCTAAAACATTTTCATGTTACTTTTTTTAAAACATACACCACAAAAACAAGCAATTTATCTACTTAAATTTAAGTATAATATTGTTATAATTTTTAATTAAAAAACATTTTACACAAACTTAAGCAATTACCATTTTTAGTGCTTATGATAATACTTAATACATGAATTTATGGGTCAAAATTGTGTTGTTTAATTGTTGTGCTCCATGTCGCATCACGCGGGCACCATCTACTAATGTAACATACACGGCTAGAAAATGATGAAAAATTCTCACTTCCTATGTTACTTTAAGAGCTTGTAAAGATATTTAAGTAACATGGACTGCACATCTTATTATAATGCTGATTGCTACATATGGAACAATTATCTGAATAGGGAGAAAAAAATACTATATTTGGTAGACGTGTATCACTAATAATGAGACTGACTAATAAACTTGACCAAGAATACATTAAGATGGTAATATGATATTAGTAACATCATAATAAAGGAAAGGCAGTTATCACCGATAATGAGCATGATTAACTAACAAACCTGACCAAGAAAAACAGTTTATGTTTTCCCAATTATAAAACTTGAAGAACCAAATGTGTTATTAAAAAGATGCAAATCGACATTAATTCAGGTCTGTCTAGCCATGATCTAGAAAACACTCTATACAAGTACCCTTTTTAGAGGTAGAATTCCAACAATAAAAAGCAATCAGATTAATAAAGCTAGCATACCTGATACATTCACCCTCATCTGCAGCAACCACTATTGGAGAAAAAGGCTGCAGCAAAGATGTTCTAGCACCACTCTCAAACTTTGTATCCCAGCGGGCAATTGGATTATGGAGATTGGTACCAGCTGAAAAACGTATGCAGTACATCAATTAATACAAACTAAAAAGTCAACTAACTATAAAAACTACAAAATTAATTATCTAAGACCCACAAGAACGTTGGCATTTTGTGATGTGCTCAAAAACAGTTCTTTCCCTTTCTTCACGTTTAGCTGCAACTTCATCAGTCTCGTCAGTTGGCGTAAGAAGTGGTTTTGAGAAATGACTGCAGCTCCAGTTGTAGATGGTTGATTGGGGAAGAAAACTACGGTCTGTTAAACCGGGAACCCCATTTGAACCCAACAGTGGGTCAGCTAACCCAGAGTCCATTAAATGTGGTCTGAATTCAAGAGAACAGACCCTTCGCATTCCAGTCAAGTAATTTGGTCTTGGAGGGCTAACAGGTGGCGTTCTAAAAGTCAATGGAAGATGACCTGTTCCTAGCACAAAAATAGTCTGTTTATAAAAATTGGAAGATGCTAAAACATGATTTTGCACTGATTAATGGAACTTACAATTGTAACAATTCAAGGTTAAAACTTGGATAAATATGATATTTACTCATTCCATACTATATAAAACAATCAGTTACCGATAACAGCCAGTCTCACAGAATAAACAAAGACACAATATACACACTGAAATAATTTAGTGCAATGATATTGCTCTCCGTTTTCCTTAATGGAAATGCGACACAGACTGGTATAAATAAGGGGTATATACTTTTCATGTTCTGAAAGAGTAGATATGATACTTTGAAACTAAAACGAATATACATTCAAAACTTTTAGATAAATATGTTTGAAATTAATCTATTTCTGGTAATCAGCTTCATAAAAGTTGCAAAAAAAAACAAATTATTTAAGGGTAAGGTATTGTAACTTTTTTATCCCTTGTTTTAACCTCATATAGGATACTTCCATTTCCACATTTAACAAACCATCTTCATTTGTTTCACAAAATGTCCTGTAAAAATTTATGAATTTTAATCTATTAAATTTTTATAGCGTAAATTGCTATTTCGTCCCTGAGTTTTGGTATGTTTTGCCATGCCATTTAAAAAAAATTTCTCCTCGGGGTCCCTGATTTTTGTAAAACGAAGCCATTTCCATTTATTTAGTTATCTCAACTAAGGTGTTAAGTTAGAGTCATTAAAGTCATTTTGCATCTTACTATGGAAAAAATAAAAACCTAACAAACTATTGGATTCCCACTCCCTTTATTGTTCATTACCAAAGGAATTGAATGGTTAATACAAAATCAAACAAATGTAACAAAACAAACAAAAATATAATTACCAAAGGAATCTCTCCTTATACAAACTATAAAACACTACACACATTTGATGCCTCCATGGATAAAACCTCCATTGAACGGGAGTGGGAATTGAGAGTTTATTAGGGTTTTATGTTTTCCATGGTAAGATGCAAAATGACTTTAATTAATGCCTCTAGGCTCTAACTTAACACCTTTATTAACTGATTTAAAAACGAATGAAGATGGTAACGTTATAAAGAAGCCATGAACCCAGATGAGAAAAAACTTTTTTCGATAGAAATGGCAAAACATTCCAAATTTCAGGGATGAAAATGGCAATTTACTCTTTTATCATATAATCCATAACTTTCAAACACTCAAAACATCTAATTGTTACAACTTTAAGAAGCATTAACACATCCAAACACTACTTTCTAGAGCCCGTTTTGTGAAAAATGATTATTGGAATCCATTGACATAAAATTCACTTTCAAAACAATCATCCAAACACAAATTATTATCTCAAATAGGGGGGGCATGTGCAACAAACCAAAAATTAACACTAAGAAGAAAGGTACCTCCATTCATATCAAACCAAGAGGATGAACGGGCTAATCCAGCAAGACTACTGGTGGTGGTTGAAGATTCTCCCACTCGTGAACTGCCAGTGGTGGTAGCTTTAGCAGACTTAGTCACCACTTGTTCAATTCCAATAATAGAAAGAACCCGTCGGCCCAAACTCGAAATCCGCGGTGATGGATCTTTTGCTAATGTGCACATGGCAGATACACATTGAGTATACAACCCATTGTCTAACTGTCTAGGTTTCGAATGATTAACGGTCCCGTTTGCGATGCAATCACTTAGCATGCCGGGATCTGAGTGCTGTGATGAGTCATCAGAAAGTGGTGACCCATGCATAATACTAGACGCAGCAAGCGGGCTGCTGGAAGAAACACGCCCGTCTCTTGGAGCTGACTGGCTCTCACCACCAACCCGCGACAACGGCCCAATTTGAGAATACTGGGTAGGTGTATTGTAACCACTAACTGAATTCCTTACTGCAAAAGGAAAAGAGCTCAACACAGAGTTAGGCTGTGGTTTCCAATATGCAGCAGCTATAGATTTCAGATTCCGATTGTGGCCAAACGCAAACCGTGCAAGAGCTGTAAATTCAGTTCAAAAAATAATTAAATTCCATCAATCCATACAAAACAAATCCATAAAATATCAAGAACTAAGGCAGTAACTAAACTCAACTTAACCTGTAAATTGCTAACAAGAAAAAATTTTCAGCATATATTCGTATCATTATAGGGTCTAACCTTAATCTATTGAGATATGATGAACACCATTTTGCCCGTATACCATGAGAAGGTAAAACGTTGGATGTAAAGAGAAAAATGATTAAAATGTTGGTGGAATATAGGAAAAGGTTGTACAAATCACCTCCCTAACTTATGACCTCCCAAAAGGTTAGTTCGTAAGCAAAGCAAACATAAGTGCAGAACATACCTACGGCCAGCTCAGCCCTAACTAATGGGCTTCCATCTGAAACAACATTCAAAAGGCTCTTTACAATACTAATTTCAGCCCCAACTTTTTCATCATCATCACGTTCATCATCTCCAACTTCCCTAGATGAATCAAAACCAACATCAAGTAAAGTGCCCAATGCAAATACAGCGGAAGCTCTGACCTGAAAACATTGTTTTTCCAACTGTTAACAGGGAAAAAAACAACAATATCCAAAGTGTTTTTTCATAAACCAGCAATGTATCTTTAGTCGCTTGGTTACCTCATTACATCTTAAACCAGTTTACTTGCTGACATGACAATCCAAGTGTACTTTTAAATAAACATTTATCACATGTCAAATTATCAATAAAAGAAAAAAGTATTTATTTATTTTTGGCAAATTGGCCTTAAATAATCCCAACTACGTTTTTACCCTACAGTCCCAACTTTTAACTATTTTTCCTACAACGGTCCCCCGTTATAAATCACTTAACTCCGTTAAGTTTTTTTTAAATTTCAAACTGATGTTTTAGGGCTTTTGATCGGGAGGAGCACAAAGGTCAATTGACGTAAAACTTACCTCGAACCGGTGCTCCAAATGACAAAGCAGTGCTTCAATCAGTGTAATACTGTTTTGTAAAACCTTTTCATTGTTTGGAGCACCATTTCAAGGTAAGTTTTACGCCAATCAATTTGTATCCTCCTCGCAATCGAAAGCCCTAAACTATCAGTTTGAAATTTGAAAAAAACTTAATGGACGTTGGGTTTTTTTAACGAGGGACCATTGTAGGAAAAATAGTTACAAGTATGGACTGTTGTAGGGAAAAACGCAATTGAGCTTATTCTTGGCCAATAATCCGCAGTAGGGATAAATTTGAGGCCAATTCACCTATATATTTTATAAAAGTCATTAGAAACTGATATAACAAGTTACCACTTACCAGGTAACCACATGACTAGATTTGCATACTTTTATAAACATGAATAACTAAAATAAAAATTAAATGAGTACCATCAAAATATAACACAAGAAAAAGGGGTTATTTGGTTTGAGGGTTTGGGTTTGAGTTATAGATCTGATAGTGTTGTGCTACGTTCGATTCAAGGGTAAGGCTTAAAAATAATGAGGTTGTTGGCCATAACATTGGGTGTCATCTATAACCATTCATATTCCATCATTTATCAAATCCATGCACGTAATAATATCCTGATGTAAGCCAAAGACCACCTAAATTGCTATTTTGTGACAAATATAACCTTATCCAAAAAGTGTAATGATAAACAAACCTCAGGCTGGGGCTCAGAAAGTAGAACTGAAAATATAGTAGGTGCATTAGACTGCAGGCCTATAATTTGTGCTTCCGTGAAATCTTCCCAAAGTTTTCCCAAACAAAGACATAACCACTGTAAAAAAAGTGGTTCGGTTTGAGCGTCATTGGGGGCTGAACCACCTTGAAGATGTTTTAAACACACATGAATAAGATTAGCTTCAATACAAGCTTCTTGACCCTTTCTGTGTCCATCAACAATGACAGTTAAAACAAATGCAGCCATAGCACGTTGTTCAGGGTATGCTTCCACACTATCCAAAAACCTGATAAAATATGTGTGGCCTCCATCCTTCACCAGATCCACCTGGCATGACTGTCAAATCAAAAGAATTTGACCTTACTTAATGCTATATGAATAGAAACTGAAAAATGGCAATTTCAACGTGTTTACTAACAAATGGGTGAATCTTTAGCGGTTTTGACATGTATCCAACCCGCCATCATTATAACTTACCTTATCAAGAGCTAAGATCTTTGTCCAGATGAACACAAGAATTTGCCTAAGTTCAGGTGTAGTCGTTTGCAGTAGCTTCAGAACATATGGAAAAATCCCAACTGAAAGAGCCTACAATGAAAAAGTTATCCTTATAAACTAATTCAATATAAGATACCATTAAGAACATGCCACACGCCAATGAAGAGCTTTTAAAAACCAAAATAACCTACCAAATCAACAGCCCACGGACCCATATCAAGAAATTTTCCAAGAAGCACAAGGGCACGAAATCTATGGCATTGACTGAGTAAAACCTGAATGACAAGACACTTGAATCAGTCAGCACTAAACAATAAGTAATTATTAATCTCTCAGTTATTTTATTTAACCTGAGCAATAAGTTACACAATTCATGCAAATTGTAAATACCTGGAGAACAATAGGCAATTGCTCAGGCGGTTTCTTATGTTCAGAGCCATGGTTGAGCCACACCTCAAATGCTGTCAGCTGCTCTGTGAAAAAAGGGCTTGGCTGCAAAGAAAAATACCAAACTAATACTATCATTATTTTGTAAAAATCTCATGAAAAAAAAATTAAAATATCCAAATCCCATACCTGAAATTCTGCATTAGGGTCCTCAAGCAATGTTGGAAGTTGAGAAAGACAGATTTCAGCAGCCATGTCCCATGCATCCCTGCAATGCACACAATTACAGGGACATAACTAAATTAGTAAAAACTACTAACAGGCCACAGGTTTCTGAGCATCCCTATTTTTTTAATACGTATTGTATTATAAAATGTAAACAACTTTATGAGCCTACCACATATGGTGCTGATGAGTTGGCGGCAACATTGGATAAGAAACAGGTGAACAATTTGCAGAACGCATAATTCGCTCAGCAAGTAAAAAGTTCCGAAACAAACTTGCAACCAACAGATCTTGCCTGAATAATCTCTGAAATAAATCTGCAATGGATAAAAAGCTATTAAAATCAAATGCCCATATCAACTTTCAATACTTCAAATAAAGACTTAGAAGCATAACAAGAGTATTGTAATCATATATCAGTACCATGTGGCAGAACATTCCAAGCGATTGTGTCTGTAACTGCAGTAAAAATCCAGTTAAGCTCACCAAGCAATGTTTTACGGTCAGTTTGACGGCCGGGAATTCTGTCTATAAGTGAATAATCAAGTGACTCGTGCAACAATGAACGAGTGCAAAACCTGAAGAGTCAAATGGTATCAAAACATTAGTGTGGAAAAAATGTAGTAGTATGAAAGAAGCTTATTTACTATGTAGGAATTCCAACCCATTTACTAAATAATGAGTTGACTCTGACTATATTTTCTCTTAAATGTAATTTAATAACGGTTTTCTTACATATAGTATCGGTGTGCTTTCACTTTCATGTTTAGGCGTTGTACCTTACATATGAGTCACTAAAAGATTAAACTTTCCCTTAAGTACCATTTGGATCATTATTTGGACTTGCTCTACAGATTTTTGTCTCATCTGACTCATCACTGACAGTCTCTAATAACCCAAACAGGACAAAACTTCATCGCCAATGACTCATATGTATCTAAAATAGATGTTGACTAAAATGGGTCAAAAGTAAAAGTACAATGGTGTTTACCGCAAAAGAAAAAAAAACCTAAATAGTAACTAAAAAACGAATCAAATGAGTGGAAGGTCAAAAGCCACCCTGTATTTAATGCAAAAACTAAAGCGGTTTAGTCAAAGAGTAAACTGCAATTTTGGTCCATGTGTTTTGATACCATTAACAGTTTTAGTCTCACCTTAATAGTTTTGGTCCCCGTGTTTTTATTTTCTAACAGAAATGGTCCCGGACACTAACTTCATCCAACTTTCCGTTAAGTCTCTCACACATGCAGAGTAAAAATGTCATTTCTCCCACTCTTTTTGATATGTGACTGAATAAAAATGTTAACCTACATGATGACCTAGATAAAAGATGAGGAAAATGACATTTTTACCCTTAAGATGCGGGACGCGTATGAGAGACTTAATGGAATATTGGATGGAGTTAGTGTTGGGGACCATTTCTGTTAGAAAATAAAAACACAGGGACCAAAACTGTTAAGGTGGGAGTGAAATTGTTAATGGTATCAAAACACAAGGACCAAAACTGCAGTTTACTCTTAATCAAAAGAATTAAATAAGTTTGTAACCATATATGACCAGTTAGCATTTTTTAAAGAGACGTTAAAAGTTTTCAAAAAAAAGCATGCAACGTCAACGTGACCCAACTTGTCTCAACCTGTACCTAAACTATTTGTTTGAACTTTTGATCCAAACCCACTTTGACCTGTTAACCAACAACCCACCCAATCCATCATTTTGCTATAACTTTCTGATATTAGTTTCTACAGAGTGACTTAGAAGAGAATTCACCATCGCAATGCAATCTTAATGGGAGTTGTAAGGCAGGAAGTAAACACATCAGCAGGAAACTCATGACTCTGTGGTAAAGTCTCATGTGCTTCACAAGCTGCCAGTAAAATACAATCGCGTGGGGAAGTTCCTGAACCTGAAGAACTCGATGAAGTCCAATCCTGCAGCTATAAATTTAGTATATATAAATATTCAGTCAAGGACTAAGAATAAAGATCAATGATATCAAAACTCAAAAATATCAAAACTATGATACCTCGATGAAGGCATTGACTATCATCCCTGCAGCTGAACAGTCGAAAACATAGATGGATGGAGTCTTCAACCACGAATCAAGGTCGCTGATGGGCAAAGGAATATACTGTGTGTAACTCTACAGCATAAAAATAACAATTAAAAAGTTTAGTCTAGCAAACTTAATTTTAACAAAGGCATGAGAAATACTCCCAGAGAAAAATGTATGTATATATTACCCTGTTAAAAAACCAAATTTCACCATTGGAAGTTGGCTTAGGTACACCATGGCCATTGTAGTGAAATAAAACCCTTTCAGATTTTGCATATTTACGACATGTGGTACAAAGTTTCTTCACTTCTTCCACAGTGGGATCTAACTGAATCTTGTATTTGGCCTGTTTCCATGTTCCATTAGGTTCAGATGACACTCGTACAGAAATATTTTAGTGTTGAATAGTGTAATTACGCAGTAACCTCTCACCTTAGGTTGCCACCTTTCATACTGAAAACTCAATGTTTTTCCAATCGTTTCAAGTGCTTTTTGTGGGGCCATAGAGAATGGGTCTGTAACGAAATGGATTGAAATATCACATATTGTAAGTCGTTTTCAAAATTTTCACAATCTGAAACCATATAGAAGGGCTATACTTAATAGTTTCCAGTATAATTTACCACATTATGACTTAATTCGGATGTCTAGAAAAAAACTTATATAATTGATATTGAAGAAAAATGCAGAAATAAAATAAGAAAAATGAACTAGATATTGAAGACTAACAAAAGGAGAAAACATGAAAATCATAACTATACCTATCCAGCACTCCATTCTGGCACAAGGTGAAATCTTTATAACATCAGGTGGGTCCACACTAATATTCAAACATAGAACAAGCGCAACACATCCTGTTTTCATCTGCAGTCCAAAACAAGAACTAAAATCTAATCAGACTAGTAAATAAATGAGGCACGAATATTTAATAAAAACCTTACTTGTAGACGAAATAGGCTGATTTAGGAAAACTTCTTATTAGGTTCACCAAAATATTATGATAATATTTGAAAATTGAAAGCTTTATATTATTTGTTATATACACAAGCATGCACACACATGATTAAGCTTCCTGCTTTATTAATACATATAGCCGATGCCATAATGATTTACAAGCATATCTCATTCTAGTATTTTAATTGTGCCAAAACATGCATACAGAAGACTGCGCAATTCTAACGCTATTTAAACCTCACAAGGCAATCCAGTCTTATTTTGGGAATTTCCAGATATTATATTTGTACATGTATTTGGATTTGCTAATATGCTAGAATGAGTTATGAGTGGGACATAACTAGGTATGTTTTTTTTATTTTGTTATATTCTAAGATGATAAAAGAAAGTCTAATGAGCCAAACCTAGATCAAATGACTTAACAATATAATCTAATATAAAAGAACTAAAAAGCCACTCATACCAACAAGTCACATCCTCGTTAATTAACTTAATTCACCATTTTATGATTTAAGTTTGACTCAATATATCATATTTAGATCCCAATGTGTTTCCTCGTAACCTTCACTTCTGCAATTAATATGTCCCATCCACCAACATGATGTAATCGGCAAAAAGACTATATTATGAAACATCATCTTACATGTCCTTCACGAGCATATCCATAACTAAAGCAAAATAATAAGACAACTTCCCATATACCCCCCCCCCCCCAGACTGAAAAATAACAATACGGAAATAACTAACCTTGTGATACATGATTACACATTTACACACTCATTGCAAGTGTCAAAAGAATAACATTTCTATCATTAACACGGTTATTTTGAATATCTCGGTCTTAGCCGCATAAATTATCATCATTACAACATCAGCACCATAATATACTTGCTCAACTTAGCTTTGCAAAAACAGAATCTCCAGCAAATATCTAAAACGAATAGCTTTATAATAATGCAGAATTGTTTTCTAAATCCTAGCTAAAAAATGAAACTACTTTTGCCTAAAATCCAACACTAAAGAAAAGAATAATTATTGACACAAGTAACCCGAGTTTGGAAAATACACTATATGTAGCAAACAAACAAGATTCCAGGTTACCCTATTCATTGAACCAGTACTTGAGTACTTAAGACTTACAAGCTGCAAGCATATATCTTGTTTCCTATAATGTAACTCCTAACAAAGAATATGACAAATAAAGGTATATAGCTATATTCAGTAAGCAAATAAAAACAACAGATTACCCGGTCCTTAGGCCGCCATTTCGAGACCAAGCCACTCTCAGCAGGACCAGACGCTGTACAAGCCTCGAACGCCTCATGCCGAAGCTCGGTGAAAACAATATTCTGCGGCAAATAAGCCATACTAGTAGCTGGTATACCAGTAACAACCGCATTTCCAACTCCACCACTAGTACTACTAGCAACAGTCTCTGAATCATCCCTATCAACGTTTCCATAATTCTCCTGACTCTGCACTCCAGCTACAGAATCAGAAGATGAGTCCCTATCCCTATCCCTATCCCTATTCACATCCACTACAACATCTTGAACAACAACAACACTTTGATTGAAATTAGAATGATGCGAATTAGAATAGTGATTAGAAACAACCGAGTGTGAGCGTGAAAACCTAGACTCCATCAAATCTCCCAATGCCATTCAAATCAAACCCTAGGTAGAACAAACAGAGAAAGAAGCGATAACCTAATAGCGTTGTTGATTGGCTGTATTGAAAATTGAAAAGAAAAGAGATTGACTTACAAATCGCTAATCAACGAAGCCGCTAAACCAGCGGCGCATGGAGATTGTGATGGTGAAAGAGAGGGGATTACGATTATCCAGGTTTGGTGTACAACAGTAGGATTGGAATTGAAGGTGAGTTTGAAAAGCGTAAGTGAAGAAGACGATGAAGATGAAACCCTAGACGAAGAAGAAGAAGAAGAAGAAGAAGCAGGTGATTGACGATGGGTGGAGGCGCTTGTACAGTAGTGCGACTCGACTGAACAGAGGAAACAAAAAAAGAAAGAGAAAGAGAAAGAGAAAGAGAGAGATGGCAATAAAATAAAAAAGCTTAATTTATAGGAAATGGTATAAACACTTGCTAAATTAGTCTAATCATTGTCATTTAAAGCATGTTACATAAATCTAACATCAAATTTATAAGTTTATTTTGATTGGTTTATAAATATTTGTAAATTGATTTATAAGTCTTGACTCTCAGGTTAATTTATGGATTCAAAGATTAGCTTGTTATTGTTGGTTGCTAATTTTTTTTTTTGTAATTGCAATTCTATGGAGACCAGTGGAGTTTTTGTTTTTAAGGTTTGCTTGGTTTTATTATTTTTGTAAATAATTTATTTTTACTCATTTTCGTCCCTAAGATTTTAAAAAAAATATCATTTTCGTTTTAACACTTAACTTTATATATTCCTAAAGCTAAAAAATGTGAAATTATGTTTTTAGTCACTCTCAGTAGGTTTTAGTGATCGATTGAAGAATCTGATCGATTTAAGGGGCTATTTGATAGCATTTAAATTGATAAGTGTTGAACCAATAAGAGGTTTGAACCATTAAGTGCTGAATTAGTAAGAGGTCTGAACCATTAAGAGTTAGTATATTGTTTAACTATTTAAAGGCAAATGTCTGACCAATTCAGATAATAGTTGTTAACCATTCAGACTCTGTATAATGCTTAACCATTCAGACATCTGCTCGCGAAACAAACAGTCTGAACCATTAAGTACTGAACCATTCAGACATCTGAATCATTAAGAGACTGAAACAAACAGCCCCTAAGAATCTCATATTAGAATCGAAAAATTACAAAATTGCCTTTCTTTTATTGCTAAAATAGTTGGAGTTAATGTTATAACGAAAATGACAATTTTTTAGAAACCTTGGGATGGAAATGGTTAAAAATATTTTTAGACAAAAATGTAAAAATTGTTAAAACCTCATGGACGAAAATGGCAAATTACTCTATAATGTAATTAGCATTCACTTCTTGTGTTTTGTGATGGCTCGCTTTTGAATAAAATTTATGTCGAAACATAAACTTGTCGCAAATGGTATTTCATAATAAATAAACATGCAAGGTTTTACATAGCATGTTTAAATGTTTCCATCATAGTTTTCCTTTGGAATGATTGGTTGACAAGTCTTCAACTCCGATCAACTTAGCTCTGAAGAAAGGGTTGGGGCGAGCCTTAAAAGTGTTGATTTAAAGCGCCTGCTAGATAGGGGTAGGTCGGATCTTCGAACTAGGTCATTGCACTTCATTCTTCTAGGGGGAAGAAAGAATAAGGGTTTTTCCAAGTGGCGAGTGTCCTTCTTAATGGTGTTTTGAGTTAGTCAAGCCTTGAATGTCAAAATTAGTATGGATGATGGCATCTCGTCTCAAGAAGGCTCACTCGGATATTAGGTAGTTTTAAACGCCGTTAAAAAAATTGTATATCTTAGGCTCGAAGGACTTGTACTTGGTTAGTTGTTCGCTTGACAGTTGTAAATGATAATGGTATTTGAAAAGAGTAAACTGCAATTTGGTCACTCTGTTTTGATATCAATAACAGTTTCAATTCTACTTTAACAATTTTTTGTCCTTGTGATTCTATTTTCTAACAGAAATGGTCCCGAACACTAACTCCATCCAACTTTCCGTTAAGTCTTCCTCACGTGTCCCGCATAGGTTATCATGTAGGTTAACATTTTCATTCGGTCACATGCCAAAAAGACTGGGGGAAATGACATTTTTATTTCGCATGTGAAGGAGGCTTAACGGAAATTGGATGAAGTTAGTGTTCGAGACTATTTATGTTAGAAAAATAAAATCACAATGACCAAAACTGTTAAGATATGACTAATACTATTAATGGTATCAAAACACATGAATCAAAACTGGAATTTACTGATTTAAAAATGATATTTATCAAGCATGTATCATATGAAATCTATATATAACGCAAATTCCATGTACGGTGGATTTAAATAATTCTTTTTTATCTTTTGTTACTTTAGTTAAATATATATTAAGTTCAATTTCAACTACACAAGGTTAATTAGTTATATTATACGTAACTTCAAATGTGATGTAATGGTAAGAGGCTTGGATTGTTCAAAAGAGACCCAAATTCTAGTCTTACTGGCACCACTTTGAAAGGGGGCAATGAAGAGAGACTTGTGTCAACACAAGTTCGATCTCTGAGCCAAACGGGTTTTACCACTAGCTTGTCGTCGTGCCTACGGGCGGACAGGTTAGTGGGTTTCTCCCGAATTGGAGTCGGATTAATATGTGGGTTTCGGCTACCCAGCGCTGTCTATGTTCGCAGAGCGTTTGGGGTTACCTTTCGCCATTGGGTTACCCCGGATAGCCGGGCTTTATTCGTTTCGCTGTCCAAAAAAAAATTAGTTATATTATACATTAATAATTTAGAAACATGACGAATTGTAGAGTAGTGTTTTTGTAAATAGACTAGAATTTAAGGGTGAAGACGTGAAGTGGGTGGTTGTTTAGTTATTCAATATATCACTTTGCTTTGTTGTTCTTTCTTTTTTTTACCCATAGCAATTTCCGGCTATACATGAGACCAGGAATTCATGGTTATAGAGGTGGATAGTGGTCGTTTTTGTGGTGTGTGGTGACGTGGTCACCGTTTTTAACCCATTTTGTTGTCGGGAGTTTATAGCGGTGTTTACGTAATACATATTCAATTTCAATACGAAATATAGTAATTAGGAAATAAAAAATAAAAGTCTCACGTGAGACAAGCGAATAAATCTAGTTATTTATATTAATAATATATTATTATTATTATATATATATATATTTATATTTATATTTATACTAATTGTTAGGGTTGGTTCTCAAATGGCCTTTCTCGTGGCGACGCGTGTTCTGGTCACGTGTTGTCACGTGTCAAGGTATTTTTTTTATTTTTATATATTTACGCTTTTAGTCATCGACTTTTACTAAATTGTCATTTTTGCTCCTGATGACTTTTCGACTTTGGTTTCTTATTCTACTTTGACATATAATTCGACTTCAGTATTCCGGATACGATTGAGTTATCGTTTGACTTCTAGCTTTAAGTATTTCGTTGTCTTTTGATAATTGACACATTTCAGCTTTGTGTCATAACGTACGAGAAATAAAACCTTTTTTAAATTAAACAAATGAGCTAGAAAAAATTATGGAAATAATTGAAGCATGTTTATTTTATGCCTATTCCAGCAAGTTTGAATACAAGCGCTAGCAATAACTGTTGTAGTAAATGACAATAATCATAATCATCTACGGTTTTATTTTCGTCGTATAATAATATTTGGGTTATTGGATTTTAATAATCCGAACTTTTGTATATTGGCCGATATTAATCCCAACTTTAAAAATTGCCTGT
>JAOYNQ010138103.1:0-22750 GCA_026259685.1 Tagetes patula
TAAGGACACTTTTACAATGTTACAATATATGGCTACTTACTTTTAATCTTATGATACACGTACAAGCGTCCTTAAAAATTAATTTATAGGACCCTTATAATATAACAGTATAGGTACTTTAGTACTAAGAAAAGGGTCCAAACAAGTCATATGTTACAACACTTTTTTAAACATCCACATACACAATTTTACGATATGGTTATGGACATCAAATTAAACAATAAAACTCCATCAATATATAAAACCCTGATAGTTATTGTGTACATAAAATCAACTAATGAAAGAAATAAAACCTTATTATATTTCAAATCAGCTTGTTCATAACAAAACCACTAAACATATATAAATAAGTTAAAATATTATCCAACATAAAGTCTTGTAACATTTAACAAAGAAATTAAAAGAAATGAAAGAGACGATCAACATAAAATTCAAGTCATCAATGTGTCCTCAATCCTCACGGACTACCTACAAATAAACCACTCATGTATAAACGTTAAGCTTCATGTTATTAGAATTATTCGTATCTCATATTTTCACTACTAGAAAAAAGACCTTTAATGACATGCAATGTGTGTCATTAAAGGGTACACATGACACACAAAAGTGTGTCAAGGAAGCTCATGTCATAAAATAAAGTTGACATGCATTCATGTGTCATTTGTTTATTACATGCAATAACAACACACAATGTGTGTTAAGAAACTCTATGTCATAAATGAAGATGATACGCGTAAATACGTGTCATGGTTTTAGATTTTTTTATAAAAAAAATATATAATCAGTAATTTTCACATTTAATGGAAATTAATAATGAATATCTAATATATTATGTAAAAGCACTATATTTAATAAAATACAAACAAATAACGTATAGTTAACAATATTCATACAATATTTCCTAAATTAATGTTTTTATACAAAATTTAAAATTGTAGTTTGTCTTAAAACTCGACAATGGTTCACAAACTCCACGCATAACAGCATCCATGTATTCATCTTTGAATCCTGAAACCTGAGAAAATATTAGTAAACTTATTAGAACTATTGAAACCTGTTATCCACTTAGGGCTATTGCAACCTCTTGAGCCAATAGAACTATTTCAACGTGTTGCCATGAGAACTATTTAAAAAGGGATTTGTAAACAAGTACCTACCATCATGATAACTGGGGAAAATATAGTGCAATACCAATGCATTCTAAAGCTAAGGTCAAAAGTCAATCAATTTGAAAAAAGAACGAATGAGTTAATTATGCGTTGTGTTTTACAACTATTAAAAGTCACTTACTTGATCAGCTGTAGAATACAAAGCATTTAGCGATTAACATAATCCACATTTCGCTTTTGTAGAGTAAAGTTGACAGTTGCAGCATCATCATGCTACTCCTTCAATAATTTGTCCAATTCCTTAGGCTTTCTATCTTCGATTTTTCCATAACTTAAAAAAAACAAATGGGTCTTGAATACAATTTAGTCCTTCCTATATAAATTACAAAAAAAGAGTCACATATTAAGTAAATCAATTGAATAACCACATCTATGCAACATTCTAACAATTACGTTAGTGGCTATCATGCTACACATGTGTCATTAGGATGATTCAAACATCACATCCAACTATCCAAGACATGCAATGAACGCTATCATGTTTTTTTTGCTTCTTTCTTATGCTCTCTTATGAGAGGTTGATAAATTATCCTACGAAGTATATATAGAATGTTACTTGTAGCCAAGACTTGCAATGAACTCTTATAAAATACAAAGATAGTATTTTAGAAAGGAAAAAATTGTACTGAAGACTTACAAGTGGTTCTTCAAGTGGGTCGTCATCAAAATATTTTAGCTTTGGAAGCATTAGTCATACCTCTTTACTAACATAGATTAGTCAAATACTCAAATCGTTAATTGCTCAACTCATTAATCTGCCAAACCGCTAAAACTAGCCGGTTTTGCTGATCGTTTCTTGAAACCATAGTTAGTGGTATGGCCAAAAATTTATTCAAAACTGTCTAACTTAGGCGTGAACCCCCCTACTTGAAATTTACATTATCACAGTCATAATTGAACGTGAATACAACACCCATTTTAGTGCATTTTTCAAAAGTTGTGTAAGTTATCTTTCCCTGCATAAAGCAATTAACTATCATGAAAAATAATTGTAGCCAACGAAAGCATATACATACATAACATAAAATTGAGATTATAATACCTTATTGTTGTAGAATTTAGCTGCTTGCCAACATTCTTCCATATGTTCAATTGTGCAATAGGCATGCTCATTCTTGAGAAAATAACATAGACCATAAGTACCCTGATACAAAATGCAATATGGGCTTTGACAGAACACAAAGCATGAAGAAAACTTATACTCGTTCAGAATTCAATAACCCTAAATGAAAATGTCTCGTTGCACATCCTATTTGTTCAAGTTTGAGTTCATGGAATATGATATTTACTGATTCAAAGTTAATTGATTGATAAAAATTGTAGCATGATAATATACTATTTACATGAATCATCCCAATAAAAACTATTACCTCGTACCCTAAGAATCACCACCACAAAGTAAGTCACAACAATCACCAAGACCGGCCATCATTGCTATGTACATCAACCATGAAGAACTACTAGCAACCACCAGAACATCACAGCAGCACCACCCCATAACACCATCACCATTGACACCTAGTGCAGCAACTAACAATCCAAAAACAGCATTCATACCTGAAGGAACTCACTGGAGAAACACGAAAATAGATTATGGAGCATGTTTCCCTCACCGCTACTGCTGTTTCCTTCGAACCCGTCACAGCCACCACCAACCACAACCTTTAAGTCATCATCCACCTCACACCATTGTTGTTAATCGATGTTGCTGCTATTGTACCACTCGACACCACCATCACAGCAACCTTCCACCACTCGAAACCACACCCTCAGCCTTACTACACCACTGAACCATAACAGCTCCTCGTGAATACAACGCCTGCACTTAACAAAACCCTACTAGACATGCCAGAAAACGAATAAGAAGAAGAACCATAGTTGCCGCAACCTTTCAAAGCATATAACTTTTTACCTGATGTGATTCTTACGGAACGGACACCACCGTTGGATTCCTCTCGTCGAGACGAATATTTTGACATTTAATATGCCTCGTAGGGACGCCGGAGTTGGCCGAAATTGGCCGGAAAGAATTTTGGGGAGGAGGGTGGCGGCTAGACGTTTTGTTTTTTTTTTGTTTTTAGGGTTTTAAATTGATAAAATGAAGATAAGGGGGGGTTTAAACTGTCTTTTGTTGGAGCGCGTGTCTATACGAGTATCTATCAGAATTTATATCGTCTAATAATTCTATTATAAAAACAAAAACTCAATGTAAGATATATAAAATATACTTACTATGTAGATTCTTGATGGTGATTGGTATTCAAGTCGATACACGTTCCCGTCAAGTCCCCAAACTCTTTTGTCATAAAATGTTTCACGCTCAGTGTCATATTATTTCAATATTTATATATGATATGAACGTTCGTTATGGTGTATTAGGTCTTTAATGGGTCTTGTCTATCATGTTGTGCTTATATTGTTTAATATATTGGGCCAGTATTGGCCTTTAAGCCTATTAAAGAAAAATACATGGTTGAGATAATGTAATTTTACAGAGTTGTGTTGACGGAGTTATCTTAAAAATGTTGGGTGTCACAACTTTCATAATTTACATAATGGCCCTTATAGTTATTAGCTTTTTTATTTCTTGTTTAATGTTTAATGAAATAAATTTTTCCTTAATAACTAAACTAACCCCAAAATTTATTAGCTTGTTTATTTCTTTTTTATCATGATGTATTATAATAATGCGACAATGAATAAGTGTTTTACAAAGGTTTAAGTTATAAAATCCAAGTGTCAACTGTCCTATTAAGCTATGTTAAATTAAAACTCTAGCAAATAAGTGTCCTATAAACAATTAGTATAATCAAAGCCTACTTATTTCACAAAACAAAGAACATACTCAATCTGTCAAATGTAAGCCAACAAAGAGATCATATCACATTAAATGTCTTCACACAAAATAAAATAAAGTTTGGAACATACATAGACAAATTTTCAAAGTATAAGATGGGCATAAAACTTTAAACACACTAACTTTTCAACACTTAGTGATAGTTTATCATGTTTTGGTTTAATTAAGTATGTCAAGTATGTGACCTGTACTCAGAAACATTGGAAGTTCCACGCTCATCGAAACTAGCAAGAAAGCACTCTAACAACTTTAATACTAGGTCATTTACAATATAAGCAATGAAGCTCGGGTTTTGAAGATATCCATGAATGGAAATCTTATGGTGGTGTTCCCCTTGGGAATCTTCTTTTTAATTTCTTTTTGGAATTGTTACTTATTTTGATTATTTTTGGTTACGTTCCTCATTGGGAATATTTTGTGCATCTTGAGGTGTTTCAAGTCTGTTGCTCACTACAACAAAGGAGACCTCGTGTGAAACTTCAGGTCTGTGGATATCACAACAAAGAAGTTCACAAATGCTTGCTTAACACTGGTTTTATTGCCTCATTACCTGGTGTATGTAAGTGACTTTACAAACAGTCTATCAAATAATAAATACTTCATAATTGATCTAAGATGGAACTCAACACAACTAGCATACAAGTATTTAGTTGTTTCACCATAATGTTTACTTTTCAGATTTACTGTTTTTAGCTTACCCACACTATACACAATGATCAGTCGGTCTTTATTAACGTTGAAAAACATATGTAAAAGACAAAGACATGATTTTCAATTATTTCTCTTATTTTGCTAAGGCAAGACATTTATATCAAATTGAAAACCTTTTTTTATATATTTATTAAAGATGACAATGAATCATGATCAAGGTTCATAATTGATCATACCAATGGCTTGAACCAAATGTTCAAATCTACTTTGATCAAAAGCTTTAGTGAAAAGATCAGCCAATTGGTTTTCAGTACTAACATGGACTAACACAATCAGACCCTTTTTAGAAATATCACGTAAAAAATGATATATGATTTCAATGTGCTTGGTTTTAGAGTGTTGTGCTGGATTGCTTGTGATAAAAATTATTGCAATATTATCAATATAGGTTAGGGTTTTTAGGATGTTAAACCCATAATCTAGCAATTGGTTTTGACACCAAAGACTTGTGAACAACAAGCTGATGCAGCTATATATTTAGCCTCTGCAGTTGATACTGAATCATTTGTTTCTTTCTCACACTGCCATGAAATTAGTCTTGGACCCAAAAATTGACATCCACCGGATGTTGACTTTCTGTTAAGATTACACCTTCCATAATCACTATCAGTATATGCATGCAATTCAAAATTTCCCTCTTTGGGATACCACAAACCAAGTGTAATTTTCCCTTTAAGGTATTTGAAAATACGTTTGGCTGCTTGAAGATGTGACTCTTTGGGATTAGCTTCATAGCGTGCACACATGCATACTGCAAACATAATGTCAGGTCTACTAGCAGTTAAGTACATCAATGAGCCAATCAAGGAACGCTAGTAAGTTTGATCCATCGATTTTCCACTTTCATCAGGCTCCAACTTGTTAGATTTGTCAAGTGGGGTTCTGATGGATTGAACATCTTCGAAAGAAAACTTTTTAAGAATCTTCTTGATGTACTTCTCTTGATTAATAAAAATACCTTCTATTGCTTGGGTAACTTGTAATCCAAGAAAGAAGTTCATTTCACCCATGGAACTCATTTGAAACTTAGACTGCATTAGTGACTCAAACTCTTTGCATAGCTCTTTGCTTGTTGATCCAAATATGATGTCATCCAAAAAACTTTGAACTAAGAGAAGATCTTTGTTCTTTCGTTTGAGAAACCGTGTCTGATTCTTCCTCGTTTGAAGCCATTTTGCATGAGATAAGATGACAAGGTTTCATAACACTTTCGTGGTGCTTGATGTAAGCCATAAAGAGCTTTATCAAGTTTCATCACTTTGTGAGGAAACTCTTTGTCTTCAAGCCACGGAGGCTGTTGAACATACACTTCTTCTTCGATAACACCATATAGGAAAGAACACTTCACATCCATTTTATACATAGTGAAGTTCATGTATGTAGAATATGCTAGAAACAATCTGATAGCCTCAACTCTTGCACCTGGTGCAATGACATCCTCATAATCAATACCCTCTTCTTGAGTGTATCCTTGAGCTATCAATCTAGCTTTATTTCGGATAAAAATTCCACGTTCATGTGACTTATTTGGATATAACGAACGTGTACCAATGGCATATTGTCCATCTGATAAGTCAACCAACTTCCACCCATTCTGAATTTGAAATTGGAGAAGCTCCTCTTGCATAACCTGAATCCAACTTGAATCTTTAAGAGCTTCAGAAATGTAGTTTGGTAGAGTTTGAGATAAGAAACAAGAGAATAGACATGCATTTGCATGCTCACTCTTGCTTCTTGTGATCCTTTATTCACACTTCCAATTATATTATATTAAGGATGATATTTATGAATCCTAGAAGTAGGCACAGTTTCAACAAGCACCTCTTCATCAAAGTTTGTATAATTGAAGTCTTCAATGGTTGTAGTTTTGATTGAAGGATCAGACTCATGTAGTGAATGGTGGAAATAACTGTATCCTTCATCAGCAATCAATTCATCACTTCCAAGTATATATTTAATTGCATTGATGTTGGATGATGATCCTTGAGCATTTTTTGGAGGACATGATGGTGGAAGACAATCATCAAAGTTAGCATGAATATCAGGATTTGACACATCTGGATACTTTGTGGAAAATGGAAAATTAATGTCATCATCTGATTCTCCCCCTGAGTTTGAACCTGCAGAAAACTCAAAGGAATTTGAGTTCAAAGAATTAGTCAATGCATCAATGTCAAATAACTAGGTTGGACCATTTATGTTAGTAGGAAAAGAGTTTTCACGAAACTCAACATTCATTGTATCCATAATAATGTTGTGTTTCGAATTGTATACTCTATAAGCAATTGACTGTGACGAATATCCCACAAAGAAACCATCAGTTGCTTTAGCATCAAATTTAGCTAATTGGTCAGAGGTATTCAACACAGATACAAGACAACTAAATGATCTAAAGAAACCAATTTGAGGTTTTCATTGAAAAATTAATTCATATGGAGTCTTGTTATGATCTTTGACAACGAGGCTCCTATTTTGAACAAAACAAGCAGTTAACACAGCTTCAGCCCCAAAAGAAATATGTTAGGGCTCATTCCTTGTAAAGATTTACTTTGTTCTTTATTTTGTACAAAGTGTTTGTTTAGGGTAAATTTTGTATTTCCTTAAATGTATTGATGTATATATAGAAAGTTGTGGGTGTGAGTGCAAGAGAGAGAGAAAAGACGAATCATAGCTAGAGAATAGTGTGTGTTCATTGTACTCATTTCTCTCTGCACAATTTGTACTACAACTCTTCCATCATCAATACAAGTGAATTATTAAGTATGATTTATATATGTTGATTGATTGTTGTACTACTTAGATTCGTGATAGATAATCTGATTTGTATCAGTAAATGATCCAATTGAACCTATCAATTGGTATCAGAGTTGTTGGTATTGTGTGTTCTTTGCTATTCATCAAACAAAAACACTCAAAACTGCTTTAATCATGATTTATCACTACAATCGTTTCTAATTCACAAAAAATGTGCAAATTCTAATCAGATTCCATCAGATATGATGAATTAAGAAGAAAAAGTGAATTTACTGTTTGATTGAAAAACTCAGAAAATTCATAAACAAATGATGTTGTTTGAGATTGATTGATACATAGAGTTGTTAATCGGTTGATTACACAGCTTGTGTGCGATTTTTGGACCAATTGAACAAGTTTTAAGAAACTACTGAAAATTGGATGATGATGTTCATGAATCTGTTGAAGATGTTCTTGTCGTGTGACTGATTTCTGTGACTTAGACATTTTCTGGACTTCGGTTTTTATCGAAAATTAGGTTCCTGATTGTCGTTCCAAAGCTTTTTGTTCTAGACGGGTGAAAAATCAAAGAAAAATCTATGTACTGTTGAGCCGTGTGAACTACTGTGTAGTCGGGTCAACACATTTCAGCTGTGAGAAAATTTCAGCTGGTGTGATACTGTTCAGCCGGGTGAAGAACTATTTTGCCGTGTCAAGTTACCAGCCTGGTCAAGTTTCATCTACTATTCAGTCGTGTGACAATTTACTATTCAGTCGTGTGATATCAAATTTTCGATTGTTCAGCCGTGTGACTGTTTAGCTGTGTCAACTTCAACACATCATTATCTGAATTATTGTTCACTATTCAGTCGGGTCAATTTTTCAATCACTTAAATTTAGTTTTATTTTCAAATTTACTTATCTTTTCAAAAATTAACAAAAACACAAAAATATTTCTTTTATAAAATTCAAAATGGCTCCTATTGATGATTCAGATAATCGTGTACCAAGGTTAGTTAACCGTGCAAATTTCAAGAATTGGACAATCAGGTTGAAACACCATTTGTGCTCCATTGACAATGATTTGTGGAAGTCAATTGATAAAGGTCCTCATATTCCCACTTAGACTACTCCTAATAGTGCAAGTACCTACACAAAAAACTCTATAGAACCTTATCCAAAGGATAATTTGAAAGGTGAAGACTTACGAAAGGTGAAAAATGATAGTATGGCTTACTCCTTAATGTGTAAAGGGCTACCACTTCAAGTGTTGTCAAGATTAGATGCTTATCAGACTGGCTACACATTCAAAGCACCGAAATCAGTTAGTGAAGGAGGAGAACAGATCAAAAGTCTCAAGAAGCAGAAATTAAAGAGACAATTGGAACTGTTTGAGCATATATTTGTAGAAATTATACATCAGATGATGAATAGATTTATGCATCTAACTACTGAGATGACAAATGTTGGTGTTAAGACAGATCTTCAAGATTTGAATGACAGATTATTGTGTGCTCTTCCATCTTCATGGAAACAAAAAGTAACACTTTTGAAACATACTGAAAAGTTTCCTATGGACTTAGATCTTCTTATTGCAAAAATAGAAGAAGTTGAAATTGATGAAAGTTCAAGGAACACTGATCGATCTGGTTCTCATGCTCAGTATAAGTTTGTGATAAATCCTTGAAATACGGTTGAGAATGCTTTTCTTGCTCAAGATGATTTTAAATCAGAAGATGAGGGTGATCTTTTTGTCAGTGCTAGCTTTTATACTGATTCATCTTATCAACCAAGTTCACCAACTTACATGCAACCTCAATCTCCACCAAAAGCCCAACCTCAACCAATGAAGTCTTAATCTGAATCTCATAATTCAAGTTCTAATGTTCAAAGCAAAGTTAAAGATGTAATGAATATCTTGCTACAAGATAATGAAACAAAGAATGCGTTCACTGCATTCATGGCAAGTTTCCAAGCTTATCAAGGAAGTCATCTAACTCATTGGATGTTGTTCTTCAAGACCTATTTGAAATGGATCCTGACGATGTTGAAGAAATGGATCTAAACTGGCAAATGGTTACGGTTACATATCGAACTCAGAAACATGCATATGTCAATCATAATTTCAAGCCAAGTGCAAACAAGACGGTTGGTTTTGACAAATCAAAGGCCAGATGTTTCAACTGCAACTGCTATGGTCATTTTTCAAGGGAATGTAAAGCCCCAAAGAACCAAAGCTACAATGGTCAAGCAAGTTCAAGTGGTCAGAATCGAAATCAACGTCAAAGTCAGAATTATCAACAGTCTTCAAGCTACCAAAACAGAAATCAACGTTTTCATCAGAAACCATATCAAAGTCTTCTCATGCCAGAACTCAAAGATGAAGGTAACCAGTATGAAGATCAGAACAAAGCACTTGTGGCAGTGTCAAGGATGGATATGACTGGAGTGCTTATGCGGAACAGTTTACTACTGATCTTACATCAAGTTTGGCACTGGTATGTGAAATTGAAGAAGAAGACTAGTCAGAAGAAGGTGATCTTAAAGTTCTGGATGATGATAGTCATGACTCAGCCGAATATGACTGGAGTGAAAAAGCTGATCCAAGTGAAGAATTAGAATCTGAAATTGCTCTTATGGCTACATCTGAAGAATCTTTCTCATCTGCTGAATCCGAACAACAAAAGGTTAGTTCTGACTTACCCCCTAATTATGTTCCAATTCCAGATGATGTGAAAAGCAGGTTATGTTATGAAGAATGCATTAAACAGGTAGAACATTATCGAAATCATTCATTTAAAATTGGTGGTAAATTAAGTAAGCATTAAAACTTCATGAACAACTTAAAATTGATCACAAAATTTCAGATGATAAGATATTGTCACTTAAAGATTCTTGGAACAAAACACTCAAAGAACTGGAAATTATCACTAAACAACTTGAAGAAATGACAAAAGCTCTTGAATTGGAAAAGATTGCTCATGCAGCAACTCAAGTTGATTTAACAAAAATGAAAAGTTCAAAGGCTATTTTAGCTAAACTGATAAGTGAAAGAAAAGATAACAAAACAGGATTGGGTTTCACTCATGAACCAATGCCTAAATCAATCACTAACACTTTACTTGAGAACTTTAATGAATTTGATCATTCACCGGAAAATGAAAAAAAATTCAAAGAAATTCAAACAAGTAAATCTGAATCTGAAAGTTCTAAAGTGTTGGATGAGAGTTTGAAAGAAGATGAAAGTGTGATTGTTGAAGCTAATGATGAAGCAAGTGACAAGTCAGATCCTAATCTTATGCAAGTTGTTGAATATCCAGAATTAATTTCACAAATAGCAAAGACTGTGAAGGATGATAAAGAATTCTCAGGATACAATGATCCAGAATTTCTGAAATGGAAGCAAGAACAGATAGATCTTGTTGCTGCCAAGCTTTGTCAGTCAGAAATAGTAAAATATGATGGTGCTTCTACGTCCAAATCACACAAGTCAAAGAAGTTAACCAATCACTGTGAAACTAAACAAGCTAAAGGTAAAAATGTCATAACCTCAAATGACAATTTTAAAACCAACAAAGCTCAACCAGAAAAATCTGTGACAAAGAATGTGTCAAAGTTAAAACCACTAAAGTTTGTGTCTGCTGGAACTTTTGATATGAATGCATCTCATGGTAACCAAACAAATTCAAAGATCAAATCACTCTCTGATCTGAAAACAGGTTCAGGTCCTAAGACTTCCGCTGTTAAACAATTTGAATCTAAGAAGGGAACTAAGAAAGATGTTTCACAATCAAAAACTGTTCCACAAACAAAATCACAATCTGGTGATAACAAACCAAATTCACAAACACAATCTCCGAAGAAAAATGATGTTAACTTTAAAACAAACAAAGTTGTAAATGAATCACATGTTGGTTCAAATTCAAAAGTTAACAATCGGCTCTTCAAGATCAGTAAAAGACACCTTGAGATTTGTGAGCATTATAATCATGCAACTGCTTAATGTTTCTTCAACATGTTTTGTGATTACTGCAATAAAAGAAATCATTCATCAGAGGAATGTTCTTATACAAGTTTTATGAAATCTGTGAAAGACGTAATCATTACACGTCAGATTGTTTCTTCCGGAAAACCTCATCAAGAGAAATGATTCGTTTTCCAAATTTTCTACGAAATCAATCATTTGGATTTCAAAATACAAACAAAAATCATTCTCTTGATTCGATACCTTTTCAGAAGAATCAATTTGTCATTCAATGACATGCCATCCAGGCAAATTCAGGCAAATAGATTTCTGCCAAGAGCTGTGATGGTTGGTGCTCAACAACATGAAGACAATCTCGATCCTAATTTAGAGGAGAGATATCATGCTTTAAAAAGAAAGCAATCAAATCAAACCGGTGGTAGAAAAAATTTCCAAACCAATCTCCTAAATGAATCAAATTTAAATAACTTACATTACCAGCAAGTTACTGTTGCAGATAGATTTGAAAAAACCCAAGACCGTCTGGGCCTGGGTTGACCGCACTAACTAAGTAACTGTTGAAAATGCAGGTGCTCCCAAGAAGACCTGTCAACTCATGGTTTGTTAATAGTGGGTGCAGCCGGCATATGACAGGCAATCATGCCTTGCTTCAAGATTTCAAGCAGAAAAATATTACTCATGTTGCATTTGGAGGAGATGTTGGTGGGAAAATCACTGGTGAAGGAACGGTATCCAATGGGATAATTAGCTTTGACAAAGTCAACTATTGTGCCCAGTTGAACTTTAATTTGCTAAGTGTTTCCCAAATTTATGATAAATCGTATTCAAATCTGTTTTATGTTTCTTTCAGTTATATACTCAAACCAGGTTTTAAGATTGCTAATGAGTGGGTTGTGGTAAAAGCTCCAAGAGAGCGAGATGTATACAAGCTTGACATGTCTCAGATTGATGCAGAAACCGAAACAACTTGTCTCTTTGCACATGCTTCAAATGATGAGAGTACGCTTTGGCATAGACGGCTGGGCCATTCAAACTTCCGAAATATGAACAAACTGGTGTCAGGAAATCATGCTATGGGAATACCTTCAAAGAAATTCTCTACAACTGATCAATGCTCAGCAAGTTTGAAAGGAAAACATCATCGAATGTCTTTTAAGTCCAAGCTTGAAAACTCCATTTCTAAACCTTTACAAATGCTTCATATGGACCTTTTCGGACCTACAAATGTCAAAGCAGGGAAATAAATCTTATTGTTTAGCCATCATTGATGATTTTACACGATTTACTTGGGTTTATTTCTTGCATGCAAAATCTGAAACTTCTAAGTTGTTAACATAATTTATTATTTACGTTGAAAACCAATTGGATGCAAAAGTAAAAATCTTGAGAAGTGATAATGGAACCGAGTTTAAAAATATTGATGTGGATTCGTTTTGTGCAGAAAAGGAGATTGCGCGTCTGTTTAGTGCTCCACGAACTCCTCAGCAAAATGGAGTTGCAGAACGAAAAAATCGGACAATAATTGAAGCTGCAAGACCATGCTAGCAGATGCTAAACTTCCTATCACTTTCTGGGACGAAGCAATTGCTACCGCCTGCTTTGTACAAAACAGGGCACTATTGGTTCAGGATAAACATAAAACTCCTTACGAGTTGTTATTTGGGAGGAAACCGAATATTTCTTATTTGAAAGCTTTTGGTTGTCCTGTTACTATTCTAAATTCAAGTGATCATCTCGGTAAATTTGAGTCAAAATCTGATGACGGTTTCTTTCTTGGATACTCATCAATGTCTAAAGCATATTGTGTGTTAAATAGATGTACTAATGTTCTTGAATCCATAAACGTTAAGTTTTCAGAACACTCTTTTCCATCAGTGGCTCATGGTCCCGACTGGTTATTTGATTTAGATTCGTTATCCAAATCTTTCAACTCTAACCTGTTTGACTTTTCAAGAAAATCAATGAAGGAACCAGGAGATCTAGGATCTTTCAGTGGCAATTTAGACAATGATGACGATGAAGATCTCACTTCTGAGTATCCGCTCATGTCTTTTCGTGATCCGCATGTTGAATTCTCAAATCATTCACAAAGTTCATCTGTTTCTCAAGAAGCTCAAGAATCAAACAATGAAGCAGATCTTTCAAATCAGCAAAACTCTCCTAATGATGATGGATCTGTTCATAATCAACCATCATCAGATCCGAATGGTGAAGTTACACCGGAATCTCTTGATTACTTCATCGATTCACCTGTAATAAGTTCTAATTTTACTCCGCACACTTCTACACTCCTGCAAGATCTACCGAATCTGAATGAATCTAATCTAGAGACACTGATACAAGGTGAAAACATTTCAACTCACCGTGTTCACAGGAATCATCCCATCTCTTAGATTATAGATCCTTTGAATCAAAGAACGATGAGAAGTCAGACCGAACAAGCCAACATATGTCTCTACTCATGTTTTCTTTCTCAAGTGGTACCGAAAAACATTTCAGAAGCGTTACAAGATAATAGCTGGATAGAAGCAATGCAAGAGGAGTTACTTCAGTTCAGAAAGCAAGAAGTATGGAAATTAGTGGACTTACCTGAAGGAGAAAATGCTATTGGCATAAGATGGTTGTACAAGAACAAGCCAGATGAACGTGGCATTGTTGTGAGAAATAAAGCCAGACTAGTTGCACAGGGTTACACTCAAGAAGAGGGTATTGATTACGAAGAAGTGTTTGCTCAAGTCGCTCGACTAGAAGCAATTCGTGTTTTTCTAGCATATGCCTCTTTCATGAATTTCAAAGTGTACCAAATGGATGTCAAATGCGCAATTTTGTATGGACCAATCACCGATGATGTGTACGTCAGACAACCACCAGGATTTGAAGACCCTGTGTATCCTCATCGTGTATACAAACTGAGCAAAGCTTTATAAAGTCTACGTCAAGCTCCAAGGATTCGGTACGAGACGTTATCAAAACATCTACTCGAACATGGTTTTACTAGAGGTCAGATTGATCCAACTTTATTCATGAAGCGGGATAATGCGGATCTTTTGTGTGTTCAAGTGTATGTGGATGATATCATCTTCGGATCAACAAGTTCGTCCATGTGCAATGAATTCGAGGAAATCATGAAAGCCAGATTTTAGATGAGTTCTATGGGGGAGATCAATTTCTTCCTTAGATTGCAAGTAAAACCGTCTGCAGATGGAATCTTCATCAACCAATCAAAGTTTGTTGACAAACTGTTGAAGAAATTCAAGATGCAAGATTGTCAGACTATTAGAACTTCATCTGATGTAAGCTGCAAGATCCAACCTGATCCAAAAGGCAAATCTGTTGATCAAACAGTTGATCAAACACTTTACAGATCAATGATCGGTTCGCTGATTTATCTTACCGCATCAAGACCAGAAATCATGTATGATGTATGTGTATGTGCCTGATATCAATTAGATCCTAAAGAGTCGCACCTGATCGCTGTCAAACGTATATTCAGATATCTCAAAGGGAAACCTAATCTTGGTTTATGGTATCCTTATGAAGGAAATTTTGGACTATATAGTTATTCTGATAATGCCTTTGGTGGTTGTGCTCTTGACAGGAAATCAACCACAGGTGGATGTCAGTTTCTGGGTCCTCGTCTAGTCTCTTGGCAATGCAAAAAGCAGACCAATGTTTCCGTATCCACTGCTGAAGCAGAGTACATTGCTGCATCTGCGGGATGTTCTCAAGTTTTATGGTTACAAAATCAATTGCTTACTACGGGTTTAACTTTCTCAAAACTCCCATTTACGTAGACAATATTGCTGCAATGTTTGTTACTACTAATCCTGTTCAACACTCAAAAACAAAGAATATCGAAATTCGATATCATTTTCTCAGAGACTACTCTGAAAAAGGTTTAATAATTTTGATTAAATTTCATACTGACAAACAACTGACAGATCTTTTCAAAAAATCTTTTTTGTCAGGACGGTTTGAATATTTAATTCAATCTATAGGATTAATTAACCATGATTAATTCTTGTTTCAAGAAAACAAAATACAAAATCTGAAAATATAAAATCCAAAAATATAATAAGTCGTTGTCATTTAGTGTTTCCCATGTCATTTTGTTTATGCATTGTATGTGTGCATGAAAAAGAAAAATAAAAAGAAATATCATGTCATAAGAATCTAATTTGCAAAAAATGAGAAATGATAAATACACTAAGTATTATCGGATTCATCATTTTCAATAATAAAAACTAATAAGTGTTAATTGATGTGCGAGACAGTTCAGGCAATATAACTAAACAAGTAGGTTCATTGTTGACAAACTTAAAACTTAATGTTATTCGTGTTAAATTCCATTGTGAAACATGTTTAAATATATCTCTTTTGATGAACTGCTAGTGGTGTTACTTTAACCATAATCGGGTAATGATGCAATATAATTCAGTTTGATGAACCGCATCGTGAGCTTCTTTAACCATAATCGGGTAATGATGCAATATAATTCACATAAAGTCTCTCTTGAGCTTCAAGGTGCAGCAAAAGATTCCCAAAGTGGAATAGAAAAGAGTCCCAAAGATGGACCATTACCAAAAATTCCAAAATGGAATTCAGAAGATTCCCAAAGGGAACGCAAGCAAAAGATAATTCCAAAAATGAATTCCAAAAGAAGTCCCAAAGTGGACCAAATCCCAATAAGATAGAATAACTCAATCCCACACTGATTATGTTGTAAGTAACCTGGTTTTGTTATAAGTGCATTCTGGTTTGTTGTTGATAAGGAAATAGATTGATATATGTATACATGTGGGTCACATAAGTCATTTTAATCGAACCTTAATCTCATCATGTTACTGAAAAAGTAAGTGTGCCAACTCGAGCTAATTGGTATGTTTTCATATCATCACTCAACCAAACACAAGTCAAATGTCTATTCTAAAAATCTCTAAAAACGTGCTTCAGATAATGTTTGGTATGATCTCATTGCAAATTATAGATTCATTGCATTGCATTTGTATTTATTTTATGTGTGCTTTGTGTGTGCAGGCATGTGGATTCATTAATGACACAACGACATCCTTTTTTTAAAACTTAAGAATTTCAAGAAATTTCGATTTTAGGGGAGAAATAAAGTTTGGAAAGTCAAAAACAAAAAGAAAAACAAAAATTGATAAATACTAAAAAATCATGTGTTGAATGAAAGGATCAAGTAATTAATGAATGAATGCAAAAGCTTTGTTCATGATAAAAACGAACCCAAGGTCTTGTGATTTATTTTCAAATTAAAAATGCTTCGGGATATTGAAATATTGGTGATGCAAAAATTTTCGTAACAACCGAAAATAAATTGTGAAATGAAAAACAAAAAAAAGGGTGAAAATGAATGTTTTGATGTGCGTTAATGATAATTAATTTGTTACCCTAACTCATGATTGAAAATTAATTACAAAACCCTAATTAAGGTTTTCTTGTCTAATTAATTTGTCAAGAATGTGCAGGTGCAATAAATGCAGTTGAAAAAGTCAACAGTCGAAGAAAGTGGAAAATATGTTAAGTGTTGAAACTGTTCAAGCTATTGTGCAACCGGGTTAAGAGAATTCACCAAGTCAAGGTGTAGTCATTTCAAGTTGTTTGTGCTTAATGCTACAATGTTTGGCACGTCTCAGATGCTGACACGACTCAACAGTGACACGTCCAAACAGTGTTACATCCTTACTTGTGATTGTTGAACCGACTAAGTATTGTGAAATGTTGTTGAGTTTCAAGTTTGACACGACTAGAAGTGTATGACCCGACCCAATAGTGTATCACATGACCAAACCTTGACCCGTCTCAAATTTCATCTGATGAACTTGTATGAACAAATGTTGACACGTCTCAAGAGTGGTTGACACGTCCCAACAGTTGTTGACACAACCAAGTGTTCTCTTAACACTATGACCCGTCTCAACAGTGTTTGTGTTTTTAGGTTGTTTGTTTGACATGTCCACACTTTTTCACCCGTCCCAACAGTGGATGACCCGTCCAAGTGTTTTGGGCTAGGGTTGACCTCTCTGAAATTTTTACCCGTCCCAAATTTTAACCCTAATTCAGCCGACTCAACATATTCATATAAATACCATGTTCACAAACACTTAACATTCTTTTTTTCACAAAACACCATTCGATCATACTTGTTTCACGTAAATCCTCAAATCTGTTTCAATCTTGTGATCTATATCAAGTGTTTGAGATTGAAAAAGGTATTTACACCATAATCGATCATCATCTTCATCACAGTTCATCATTCAGACAATCAATTTCACTACTGATGATGAACAATAACAAAGAACTGAAACGACACTTTGATCTTTTGCTTAAAAACTGAAATCAATTTGTTATATAGGTTAATTTGATTGTTAATCACTCACAATCATCTGGTGAATTGTCTCAAATCACCACAAATGACCATATTCAAGGATAAAGTTTTGAAAATGTGAAACCGCCATTGTTGATCATGAACGACAAGAACTTCATTGTGTATCAAATGTCATGAAACAAGTTCTAAGTGTCAATCGAATGCTAAAACATGTTTTCAATCTGTCAAATTCATCAAAAGATAAAATCATTCCATGATTCAATTTGTGACAAAAAGTAATAAGTGTTGACATGTTAAAACTTGGCATAACTATTAAGTGTAATATTGATGTACAATGTTTTTAAACAAATGATGTTATCAAATTGTTTGTAATCAAAGTATTAAAATACACTACTCTTAATTGTTACATTAAGATCACTACACTTAAAATTACTTGTTACTTATCAATTCTGATTTCTAACACATTTGTAACTGATTTCAGATGAACATTCTTAAGTATGAGCCAAATCACAACATCATGGCTATGCTTAATGAATCCATTCCAGAAGCAGCCGGATATCAGGAAATGATACGCTTTCTTCTCAGAACCAAATACGTATATTCCATGTGCGCAAAGCCAATTGTGTACATGAGGCAGATCAAACTTTCTGGAAGACTGCTGAAGTTATCACAAATGAACAATGTGTTTCTGTTGTTCGTGGGCATATTACAAAACAGTTGCAAGTAATTGTATCTAAAGAATCCATCAGAGATGCTCTATTTCTGGATGAGAATGAAGCCGAAGATCTTAATGAATTCACGACTGCTGAATGTCAAGAATATTTTATGAATATGGGACACCCTCCTTTATTTCCCAAACAGCAGTTCGTCAGCGCACGATTGAGCAAACAATGGAAATTACTATGCTATGTCATTCAACACTGTCTATCACGAAGAAGTGTTGGATTCGACACATTTCCATCTGACATTGCTTCTCTAATCGTTGCCATAGCCATGAATAGGAGGTTCAATATGGCTAAGTGGATTATGAAGGGGTTTATCTTCAATCTTGTGAAGGGTAGAAGATTCAAATTTTTCATGTATTCGAGATTTTTGCAACTGATAATCAATGAAGCCTATCGATTGATCAAAGAAAATGGTGTGCCAGGTGGTATGTTTGAGACAAAAGACAAGAATGCTGCATCTTACCGAAAGATGAGCATGGGAGGTGTAGCAGATGTTGAAATATTCGACTATATGCGATATATAGCGAATAATGAGGAAGATATTGGAGTTGAGTATCATCATATTACTCAAGGAGAAGTATTTGATCCTCTTGATATTGTTGATGATATTCCACAGGCTTTAAAGTCTGATGATAGTGAAGAAGACACTGATGAAGATTCGGGTGATAATTCTGACGATGATAATGAATCGGGTAGTGATAGTTCTGATGATGATGATGGTAATGAATGAGATGATATAAGAAATGTATCTGATTTGAATGAGAAAGAGGTTGTCGCTGAAGAGATAGTTGATGAACATCTTGATGATGTCATTGAAGATATGATTGTGCCAGAGTTTGTAGTTGAAGAAGAATTGGAGCCAATTGATGTTGTACATATTACACAAGAGGTTATTGCAACTGAAGCCGAATCTGAGGCACAGTCAGATAAGGAAGCAGATGTTGTTATATCTATCCCTGATCCAGTCGAAGTTCCTGTTGTATCGTCCCCGTTGCAACACAACTGTCTGAACAAACCAAGGAGTCTTCACTAAAAGTTGATCCAGAAGTTGAGATAGACTTTAATGAAGAAGACAATGAAATATTTCATTTGAAACGAATGGTTACCAAGCTGTTGGATGAAAATGAGAAGCTCAAAGCTTCTAATGAAAGGAAAAAAGATGAGGTTGAAAGAATACTGGGAAACGCAATTGAGAAACACTGAAGTTTTCAACAATTTGGATGCTGAATATGAGAAACTGAAAGCTTGGTTATATTTCATCCTGTATGATTGGTAATGAGAAGGAATTTGTAGTGGAGCCTGGTGAATGGATACCACTACAAGAGAGCTTAAATGTTGATAATCTTCCTCCTGAAGAACTCTATCATCAAAATCCAGAGGACATGACGACCAGTGATATGAGATCATGGTTACAATCGAGAAATTATCGATATAAAGGTTTAAAGAGGTTGAAATCAGAGTCATTGAGGAAATCGGTAAAAAGCTTTCAAGCATCTGAAAAGATGCAGAACCGTATGCTTTTTCTTGACTACAACAATCCACAATATTATGAACTTACAAAGAAGTTCAGGGAGTTGGAGCCCAAAGAAATTCCCCGCATGTCATTACCTCTTGATGCTCACAATAAACAAAAAGATTTGATTGATATGTTTCTGAGCGAAATGAAGGCATACAATGTTCCAGTGGAAAATAGAGAATTGTGGAATAAGGCTTCTACAGCAGGTGATGTTGTGAGATCTCTGCTAAGCAAAGGACAGTCAGTTGTTGACTTACTGGACTCTATGATCGTGCCTGATAAATCCAAAGATGTCAAGATTATTGCATGGAAATATGATGAAGTCTTCGACGCTTTCTTAATCAAAAGAGTAAATAGATTGTGTGACGTATATCACTAGTATACGAGTATCTTTAAGCTGCTAGTTCAAGATCTGAAGGAGCTTCACAAGTTGCAGTTGATCAATCACTCGAAAGCAGAAAGAGGAAATAAGTTGGTGATTTTGTTGGATGCTGGTATAAGTAGAATGCCAAGTTATTTACAAATCTGAGGTCAACAAGAAGATAATGCTTATCTCAAGAATAAGAAGAAGAAACAGAAGAAGATTATCATGAGGGACATGTACTTGGAAGAATTCTTGTGATGAATTCTTTGACAAGGTGACGGATCCTGGATTGAAAGTGTTTGATGGTTCTTGGAAAACAAAGCCAATTCTGAAAGTATTTTATCATGAAGAAACCTTTGAGTTGAAGCTTGTTCGTGATTTAAATGACTGGGACAATGAGATGATTACCATCTTCTGTACATTCGAACTCAAGTTGCCACATCCATCTTATATCAATTATCTGAGAAGTCAAAAGATGGAAAAGCTGAAAAATCAAGTTGCTGAAGATGACAGAAAACTATTCGAAATCATGTTTGAAGTTATCGGTGCTGCGACAGAAAAGATAAGGCCGAGGAAAGCATTGTTGTTTGCCAATCTTGTGAAGATAGAAATGAAAGATATTGAGTTCATGCAAATAACTTCCAAAGGGACACTTGAAGTATGTGTAAGAGGTGTGAAGAAACCGTAACAATTTTATGCTAATGTTGATCTTGCAGGTGTGTCTTTGGAAACACTGAAAAGAATGGCAGCATGCGACATACTGACAAATGAGTCGAAGCCAAAACAAGCAAAGATAGCAGCGAAGTTTAAAGAATGTATTGTTGAAGTCATCAAAGATCAAGAAGAACATGCTGTGGCCGTTGCTTGATATCAAAGATGAACCTGAAGAATTTTAATGACCGGATTGGATTCGAGAACGAAAGAAAAAGAATGTTTTTGAACAGTTCAAAGTTAAATCTTAGGGGGAGTAATGTTAGGGTTTATTCCTTGTAAAGATTTACTTTGTTCTTTAGTTTGTAGAAAGTGTTAGTTTAGGGTAAATTTTTGAGTGTGAGTGTGAGTGTATTTAGGGTAATTTCCCTAAATGTATTGATGTATAAATAGAAATTTGTGAGTGTGAGTGCAAGAGAGAAAGAATAGATCCAGAGAATAGTGTGTGTGTCCATTGTACTAGTTTTCTCTCTGCATAATTTGTATTACAAATCTTCCATCATCAATACAAGTGAATTATTAAGTAGGAATTCTACGTTAATTGATTGTTGTACTACATAGATCCGTGATAGATAGTCTGATTTGTAACAGTATCGATCTAATTGAACCTATCAAAATCCGGAACTAGTAGTCAGGGTTCGCTCCAGCATTCCTGACTTATTACAGGTCCCTATTACATTCCCCAATGTGGGGGAAGGAAATGGCCAACAGACACCCCTCAACATCACCGCTAATATCGTAGGGTACAAAATTGCCAGAATTCAAGTTGATGGGGAAGCGGGGCCGATGTCATGTATGAACATTATATCAACAGATTGAAAAGGGAGGTTAGAGATGGACTGGTTGAAGATTCGCTTGAATTAGTAGGATTCTCGAGAGAATCGGTCAGAACCATGGGAAAAATTCTTCTTCCATTTACCAAAAATGAAGGTCAGAAAGCTCGAACGGTGGAATTGAAATTTTCAGTGGTCAGGGCATACTCAAAATACAACTCCATCCTAGGATGGGAAGGAATTCCAGTCCTGCAAGAAGTTCCATCCACCCTGCATGGGGCAATTTGTAACATCTCATTTTCGAGTATAATTTATAAATTAACTAAAACTGATTAATAGTTTATGTTAAGTGGAGAGAAGAGCAATTCTTTCCTAACTAGAGGGACTAGTTTTGCCAAGTTTCATAACTTGGATTAAAAGAGTCAAATGGAAGAAAACTCTTCCATTTTGGTCAAAATCAAGTGGTGTATGTGTGTGTCGTGAATAGAAGAGAGAAATCAAGATGAAGCTCTGATTCATTCAATTTCTAGGTTCAATCATGCATTTGATGATTGCATGATACGTATTTCTCATAATCTAAGCTAATGACACAACAAGTAAGTGTTGGATTCTTGATTTCATGAAATATGGAAGAAAGTAGGTATTAATGGGTGATGAACCCTAAATTAATGCTATGTTGCAATTGATGCTTGATTATTGATAGAAAATGTTAGTAAAATGGTTATGTTTTGTAGAGATACACATTGGTGTATGAATTTGATTGTTGTGAGAATCATGGGTGGTGACACCCATGTCTTAAGAACTATGAATTGTGGATTTTTAGCATGATATGATGATATTAGGTGTATAATGAGGTT
>JAOYNQ010138406.1:0-22724 GCA_026259685.1 Tagetes patula
GCCGTTAAGTGCACTTAACGGCGGACCACTGGAGGTCAAAAAAGTTGGATTTGGGACCACTGGAGGGAATAAACTGAGTTGGGATTATTCTTGGCCAATAGGTGTTAGTTGGGATTATTTTTAGCCAATTTGCCCATTAATACGTTAACACGCTAAAGAAACGTTAACTATCTTGTCTAAATAGGTTAAAGGCTGTTCACACCATAGGTCACCCTTTAATATTTAATTAAAGGAAATGTTGGAGGAGAATGGAGGTGGAAATGAGTAGAAAAATCAAAGACTTTAATGGACTTTTAATCGTTTTTGCGTATTGTTTTTCAAGTATTTTTATGGTTAAAAACTATTATTATAGACTTTTGTTATTTGTGGCTTAAGAATTATCGTGTTAAGTCATATTTAATATTTAAGACTTCTGAACTTTTATGCAAATTTTATTTTATTTAAAAAGTGGGTTTTTATCATGTCATATCGTGTAACCTGCTTTTTATCGTGTTCGTGTTTAGAAAAAAATGACGCGATAAGTTATCGTGTTTGTGTTTGGGCTTATCGTGTTTGTGTCTAACACGATATGTCAGCCCTAGGTTTTAGTATTGTGAAGGCCTTTGTCACTGTTGGGCCAGCCTATCACTTAAAGAAAAACCCACAAGGAAACCCTAGTGTTCCTCCCCTCTATATATAGATGACCATGTTGTATTGTAATAATTACTACTTCTTTGATCTTAATTTAAACATCTAGTTGCCATATATTAGACGTAGGTTAGATTTGGACCGAACCTCTAAATGTCTTTGTTACTTGCATTTCATATATCTTTGTGTTGATTATTTTTTTCTTGTTTGTGTGTGGTTGAGATCCGGCGTTGATTCCTAACAGTATGATGTGTAACATGATAACAAAGAATATAATTGAGTGATTGCAGATTAAATGATTAAACACATGGGTAAAAGATTTAGATATTTTGTAGTATAGATGTTTTTGTTATCCTTGTTGCTTGTTGTTACGTTTATGTTCGTCGTTAGTTCGTTACTCACTTATTGAATTGCGATTCTTTATGGTCATGTCATGAAAGTAGTATCTACACGTGTATTCGTTTAGCACAAAAGGTTTTTTATTTTTACTCTGAGAAACATGTATGCTGAGCGTGATGAATGATTAGTTGTTAGAAAATAACTTTTAAGAGAAGTTTAAGTCAACCTGTCGTTCATTTAGAAACATGTAGCTGTATGTTGTGTTCATACTGGTGTCGGGTTTAAAACTTATGAATAATGGTTGGCATTACATTAACTCTATATTTTTTTGCTTTTCAGATGGTGTTGGAATCAATCCTCAACAAAGTGCAGGTATTTTAACACATACGTATTGAACTTTTGCTTCTTTTATAATTTTAATTAGGGGTGTTCATAAGTTGTTGAAATGACTCAACTGCTTAAAAGTTAAAACGAAGCAAGTTGGATGGTTTGGCCAGTTTGAGATTTATGGCGTTTGGTTTTGGCAGCTTTAACGGTTAAGCCAACAGCTTGAACCCTAGAAGGCTAGAACCATCAGTTTAAAGCTTTTCTGTTTATTTATATTTTCATTCTTGGAATATGCAGTTATGTATATCTAATATATCTCGTTAATCATCTTTGTCGTTTCTGGAAATTGTAGTTAGCGATTTGTCACACTTTTTTTTGTCAAAGATGTCTCATCCGCATCTTGAACATCCCTAAGTTGGTGACCTTGTTGGCATTTGATCAAACATCTACAAATTTGTAGCAATTCTTTCGTTTTCTTTTTTTGTTTAAACGGTTTATGGTTGTCTAATATTTGTATGATTTAATTTGGTTTTGACAGGAAATGTCTTCCTCAAACATGGTTCTGAGCTACGCCTGATTCCTCGTGACAGGGTTGGTGCTTAGGTTGGTTGGTTTCATAAACTTCTTGATAGCTATGTTACAATGGTACTGTGTTTTTGGAGAAAAATAAAAATATACTTATCATGCACATTTGAGTGGTATTACAAGGATTTGAATAAGCTTACAAAAGTGACATCTTACTTCCCCCTCAAAGTTTAGAAGGGTTTTTTAGAAGCCTGTTAGGACTTTATCAAAAACCAGGTTATCTTGCGTGTGGTATGTAGGGATGTTAAAGGGTTGTGTTTGCAAGTAGGGTTGTCTAACTTGCTTTTAATTCTGCTTGAGCTGATTTGGTGGGTCAAATTGACTCGATCCCAAACAACATACGGACCTTAAATTTAGGATAGACACACAAACCCGAGCATGAGTTGCATGTACATGGGTTGGTACTAACAATTTTTTTCGTTCACATGGCCACTAACAGTTATAGATTTACCCCCACAAACACAACCACTAGAAGCACACGTGTGCTTCAAAAAGAGTAATCCAACGCTCATTTGTTTTTTTAACTTTGAGGTCTTGACATAAGATAGTCAACTAGTATAGTTATTGACATAAAAAATAATCCTCATACAATTATTAAAGTAAATGGGGTAGACGGGCAGCGTGTGATTCTATAAACATGACGACTTGACCTACGAATGATATGATATGTTTGGCTATGAGATTGACTTGAAACTAACTTGAACTCCCCTTTAGGCGAACCCAAATATCATGTTAGGTTGCTCGTCTTGATGGAAATTTAGACACATGGTGTTCACTTGGATCTCCTGATGAATAGGATGGTTTGGGAATGAACATAATATGACTTTTATTTGTTTAACCAATAAAAAGTGTTACCATGATAGAAGGCTGACCAACAATTTTTTCATCAAAATGCTGAAGCAAAATGCCCAAAAGCTGGTATTTGCACTTGGTTCTCTCATCTTAAAGAATTGAAACGTGCTTTAAATAGTTGGTGTTTATATAGTGATGTTATCTCGTTTTTATTTTCCTTGTCTCAGCCTTTGTCTAAAAGCTGGTTGGTAGATACTTCCCAGTTACAACATTTACAATTATATATAATACGCCTTGTGAAACGGTTGGGTTGGCTTCCGGGTCAAAACAAGACTGGCCAAAACGGGTTGGTGGTCGTTTTAACAAACGGGCCAAAAGAATCAAAATTCTACCTAACAGTTAATCAAAATTTTAGCTAATAATGTCAAGTTTGAAAGATTAATAATGAAAAGGGTTTTTAATTCTTACCACCACCCACAAATTATTAATGAAGTTATTCAACCTGCATTAAGAAATAATTACCTTGTAAACTGCATCTATATCAAAATTCTAAACGCACACGTTTTCAAATTTCAGGATCCATTAATAAATGCTTACTTATAAGAAACAATTAACCAAAGTGATTCAGATCACAATTAGCAAAAACATAATGTTATGCACCAAACATCACAATATGAACATAAGCATTTAGTGTACTTGCAACATAATCCAATTCCTATCAAGAATAGGGCTGACAATTTTGTACACGGACACGAATACACGACACGAACTTACACGGTTTTAACAGGTAACAGGTAAGGCCTTAACAGGTAACAGGTACTAAACAGGTAGACATGAATCTACCTGTTAATTTTCGTGTATTTAATAGGTATTTACCTGTTTACCTGTTAGTACCTGCTAATACCTGTTATGATTTTCTAAAAATTAAAAATATAATTTAATATAACATATTTATCTTATTTACCCTTATACTTATAGACAATTTTTATTTTACTAAACAAGTTCTTGAATACTTGTTTAAATAAGTCTTATCGTGTATACCCGTTATAAACAGGTACAGATACAGGTAATTAATGGTAACAGGTACACGATAGCTTATCGTGTCGTGTACAGGTAATAGGTTTTGTGTTCGTGTCTTAACAGGTTCGTGTCTTAACAGGTACAGGTATACACGATTTGCCAGCCCTAATCAAGAAGCTCCAACACCTCCGTAGGTGCTGGAGTTGGAGTAACCGCTTCTAACTGCGTTAAATTCATTAGGTATGCCTAGCCATTCACAAAAAACCGGTTCTAGAACCGACCCGGTGTACCCGAACCGTAGGGTACACATGGGTTCCGGTTCCTCCACGAAAGTGGAACCGTACCCGGAACCGAAACGGAACCGGTTCTACCTCAACGTCAAAACCCGGACCCGACCCTATCCGGAACCGAAAAAAACCCGGTTAATACCCGATCTTACATGGAACCGGACCTGACCCTACCCGGTTCTTGATTTTGTTGATCAAAACCGAACCCGGTTCCTACCTGGAACCGGTTCTTAAAAAAACCCGATTTGTGCATGGCTAGGTATGCCACTTCTTAGCAGAATCCAATTCCCATCAAGAAGTTCCAACGCCTCCGAAGGCGCCAGAGTAGGATTAACCGCTTCTAACTGTGTCAAGTTCATTACCTATGCCATTCTGACTCAGCAAAGCTCGTATTAAAAGCAATTTCAAATATTTAATTAGTTTAAAGATGTTTATAGAATTCAATCAATTCATTATGTACATATATAAATGTGATCGAACTAGCATAAAAATTCGACTACATAAGTTCATAAAAGAACCCCAGTAATTAAATACTTGATCAAACACTAAATCAAAAGGTTCAAGATCGTTACCAGTAGAAAAGCCCATACTTGTAAAAAAAAGAGTATAACTGCATATTCAAAAGAACACCCAGAAAACACATGACATTAACCCAATTACCCAAATAAAAAAAATAAACAAGAAACACACTAAAGGGTTGTTTGTTTTAGTTTCTTGATGGTTCAGGTGTTTAAATGGTTCAGTACTTAATGGTTCAGACTTTTGTTTCACGAGCAGATGTCTGAATGGTTCAGACATTTGTTTCGAGTGGTTAAGCATTATATTGAGTCTTAATTGTTAAGACCTCTTATCTGAATTGATCAGATATTTGTCTAATTGTCTTTCAATAGTTAAGCATTATACTAGCTCTTAATGGCTCAGACCTCTTGCTGGTTCAACACTTGCTTCGTTACCTTCTAAGGTAACGAACAACCAATCACGACACCGCCGAACTTTGATATTTGCTTATAACTTGGCCGCCAATACTAAACGCTGATTCTTAAACAATTTCGTGATTAGGATGCTCAATACATCATGAGCCAATAAAGTCAATTGTGAATACATTCCTTGATTATTTTTCCAATATCGTAAAATATCAAGTTCTTGTTTTCTATTTGGTGGAGGTTTCTCGAGATATAATAGTTGTGACTTTTATCTCTTAAACACTTACAATTTCGCTTTGAAATGACTTGAATCCATTCAACTCATCTAATATATCAACACCAACATTTAAACTCTCAAAAATTGAAGTTTATTTATTGTCACTAAACTAACCATACTCATTATCATATAACATATGAACACCATAAAAAAATCTTCAACTTCTCATCACGTGCTTCTTTTGCCATGTTAAGTTTTGAAAAAAACAATACTCAACAATCTTAAGCTTATATCGTAGATCTAGAATAATTGCAAAAGACAATACCACACTATAATTATCCTATTATTTTTCAAACTTTTGTTTCATGTTGTTTATCACGTCCCTTATAACACGATCCCTATTTGAATTTTGCCTTTGACATACATTTGAATTTTCCATACTTTATGTCATAAAAAGTTTTAAAAATCATGTGATAGTTTCCACTCTTGTTCATTCCCCTTTTGATGGAAAAGTCTTGTAATTTGAGTCAACTGAATCTAACCGAGCATAACGTCATAGACTTGTGTGGTGATTCTTAACCAATCCTTTGTGCTTCATCACGCGTGATGAAGTTGTGAGTTGCTTATGTGTCAGCTAACGCTCTGATAGTTTGTCCCATTTTCCCAAGTTCACGAGTCGTAGTCCTCGTGATTCGGTCTTTGAGTCGCTCGGTCTGCCATCTTCAAGGGTTTGCTTTCCTCTTTGGTTAAGGCATTAAGCACCGTGGGTTACATCACCCCAAAGCGAACCTATTCTTGTTCTCAGGGTTCATCTTGAACCTTATCAAGGTCGTTGACCTGGCTTTCTTTAGGCAATCACGCACGTTGTGTGGCCCATTGCAAAGGAAACATCCTTTGTTCTCGTATTCTTACCTGATCTTAGTGGTTTTCGGAACTGATTTTGGTTTTGATTATTGTTGATCAGTCTCCCTAACCTACCTTTTCCCCGTTAGTTTCCACCATCATGGATTTTGGTGATCGCCTTTCACTGTAGTCGACTAATCCTTCAGCAACAAAGGTGACAGTTGATAAGTCTTGCATATACTGACGTTCCAATTCGGTTTGCTCCAAGATTGCAAGCCATCGATGAAGTCAATGAAAGAGTCCTTGGGCGATAGATTTAGAATTTCGAGCACGAGGGTAGCAAAATCTTTGACATAGTCTTTGATGCTACCCTTTTGTTTTAGATAACGGAGTCGAGTCTTTGCTTTGTGTTCAACATTTTCCGAATAAAGTTGTTTCTTGATTTCTTCTATGAAATCGGCCCCAATATTTATGGTGCACGTACCGTGTTAAATCTTTTTGTTTTTGTGTTGCCACCATAAAGCTGTGATGTCTTTCGAGTAGAGAGTCATCGTTTGATATTCTTGGCGTCATCGATAATTTCAACTGCCTTGAAGTATTATTCTATCTCCCAAAGGAAGTCGTCAACAACCCTTGCCTCTCGTTTGCCAACAAACGATGATGGTTTGGGAATAGCTACCTTTGATGGGGTATGGATGATGTTGTTACCGCAATCCACTAAGACAAGCTTGCAAATGTAAAGCTCGGTTTACAAGTCCTTGATATCTCTCTCGAGCTTATCTTTGATTTGACCCAGCTCTTCATGAATGCCTTTTCCGTATCCTTCTTTACAATAGAGAAGAAGAGTTTTATATCGCTCCTCATATCGAGGAATTTGTTCCCCAACGAATCAAATTGTTGAAGCGAATCGTTGGTGTGTGTTTTCAAGATGTCAAACTCAGCCCCGAATCCTTCCATCAAGATCTTGAATTTAGCCATCAATGTCTTAACATCTTCAACTCGTTTGTCTATGCATGCCACAAAGTCTTTGGACATGCTTCGTGTCTTCCCGGCCACAAGTCTCGTCTGCGCCGAAACTTGTGTCTACCAACTTTCTCGTCTCTGAAGTCATCCTAATGAATTTTGTCACAGACTTATCTTTTCTAAATCGACACTTATACCCGTTCTAAGTCAGCCCTTTAGTCTTTATGAGATGGTTAGCAATGAAAGTCTTGAAAAGGGAACTAAGATTAAAGTACACAAGTAAAGAAAGCTTGTATTACTTGAGAAAGCTTTACACACGATGTTTTTAGTATGCTAGGCTACATGCAACTAAGCTGCACGATGCCTATTTATACTAGTTTGGGGCTAATTTAGGAGCTTCATAATCTAGATAATTCTATACATAATATCTTAGATATATCTTCCAAAATATCAAGAAAATCTAGATTGTTCTTGTTGGATATTTATGGCTGAAGGGATTGTTTGTGTCAGCCTTATAAGGTTCAGATGTCTGAGTGGTTTAGAACTAATGGTTCAGACTTTTTGTTTTGCAAGCAGATGTCTGAATAGTTAAGACATTTGTCTTTGAATGGTTAAGCATTATACTGGGTCTGAATGGTAAGACTTCTAATCTGAATTGGTCAGACATTTGCCTTTGAATAGTTAAACAATTTACTACCTCTTAATGGTTCAGAACTGTTACTGGTTCAACACTTACCCATTCAGGAGTTACGAAATAGCCTCGAAATCACCGGCCATTTCCAGAGACTAATTTGGTCTTGTCTTTGAGTTGGGTAGTCATGTTTGAGCAGTTTTTCCAGCCTTTTGTAGGTTGTTCTGGACCCTTCCGAGGCTGCATAATTGATCCAAAATGATGTGGGTTGTTTCAAAGAGTTCGGTACGCCCTTGGTTGCTTTAAAATAGCCCCATAACCGACGAAAATTAGGGTGTTACGATAAGACTTTAGGCGGTCGTGACAATAACGTCTTGTAATTTAATGCACTACAAGCACAAGGTACGTGGAGTTCCATCTTGTAATAACATCTTGTCGCATATGTTGCCCGCATTGTAATGAAAGCTGGTGTATGCAGTTAGCGAACTTACGCTTTTTGGTAGAAGTTTCTCTAAATTACCTCACAGACTCTCGAACCTCCTCGATAGCTCCTCCAATTACTTTTAATCCGGCTTGAACAATAAGATTTAACACGTGTGTTGAACAACAAACATGGGTAACATCTTCATCAAGAACTAACACGTTTTTCAAACGCAAATAGCTACTTAAATAGCCATCTAAAACATCATTATATTTGGCATTATCAGATGTGTTAGTGAAAACCTTTTTTCCAACACCCCAGCCGCTAAAAATTGATCATTTAGTCTACTAAAAATGAGCAGCCATGTGAAGGCGGTAAAAACTCTTAAAGTTCAATACCTTATTTCTTAAAACCTAATTCTCATTAATATAATGAGACGCCAATGCCATGAATTTGTCAATTGTAACGGAGCTCTGCATGTCTATTCTAAACATATTATGCTAGTTACCTTTTATACTAATCTTAACGAATCATCTTCTCTCTCATATATTTTGAAGATATCTGGCTTTGCGGTATTTCTTTGTTATAGGTTTTGCATGATGATGTAATAATGTAAGCAAATCCTTTGTGGCCTTATGCTTAACATAACTATGTAGGTAATATGTTTAATAATGAAATATGCTAGCTTCTCTCTATATACGGCGTGAATTAAAGTGACATGTTTTTTGGGTGGTCTAGGTTCATTGGTGTCAAAACACTTCGAAATACAACGTAGCATGTTGGTTGTTCACACATTTAACTCAATGACATACACCTGTCCAAAACATCATAACTTACCTTATTAACATCATCGACTTAAACCGGCAATCTAGTAAAATGATGCCAAATATAGAACGAGTTTTACCACGGTAATCTAGTTTGACATCATTTTACTAGGTTAGTAGTTGGAGTCGACGAGGCTAATAAGGCAAGTTGTGGACATATGTATTTCACTAGGTCGAATGCGAGAACATCTAACATGCATATTCTATAGTGTTTTGACACCAATGAACTTGGTCCACCAAAAAAGTGTCCCTTTAGACCAAGTAGTATATAAGGAGAATCTAACATATTCCATCATTAAACATAACCACCATCTAGTTATATTGGACATGAGGGCATAAGGAATTTACTTAGATTTTACATTGTGATGCTAATCATTAACAAGAAACACCGCAAAGGCAGATCTCTTTAAAATATATGATAGAGAAAAGATGATTTTTAAAGACTAGTTACAAAAGATAACTAGCAAAATATGTTTAACATCAGACTTATGGAGCTCCATTACAATAGATGGATTCATGGCATTAACCGCTTTTTAAGAAAAAAAAAGTGTTAAACTGTAGAGTTATACCGCCTTCACATAGTGGTTCCTTTTTAGCAGAGTATATGATCAGATTCTTTAAGTAGCCAAAATAATAATGTTTTAGTTGACTATTTAAGTAGCCAAGTGCGTTTGAATAATGTGTTAGTTTTTGTTAGGGATTTTACTCATGTTCATTGTTCTGCACACATGTTAAGTTTTATTGTTCAAGCCGTATTAACAGTAATTGAAGGAGCTATCGAGAAGGTTTGAGACGGTGAAGTATGTTTAAGGAAGTTCTGCCAGTAAACGTAAGTTTGATAATTGCACATACCAACTTACATTACCATGCAGGTAACATATGCGACAAGATGGAACTCCACCTCCCATATGCTTATAGTGCATTGACTTATAAATGGGCTTATGCTCAATTAGCACTAGTTGACTCGAATGGGCTTATAAACGAGCTTCCTTTTCCATCACAAGAGGAATGAACATGGATTGAAACGATCATACGATTTCTAAACACTTTTTATGACATAACACCTATATCTGGAAGCTCTTATCATACTTCCAACTTATATTTCAATGAAGTGTGGAAATTCGAATGTATATCGAAGAGGGCATGGCAAATGAAATGAGGCAAAAGTCTGAAAAATATTGGGAGAGTTATAGTGTGACATTGCCTTTTGAAATTATTCCAGATGTGCGATATAAGTTTAAGATTGTTGAGTGTTGTTTTCAATGTTTAACATGATAAAAGAAGCACAAGATGAGAAGTTTAAGACAATTTTTTATGGATATGATAATGAATATGGTTTTCATTTAGAGACAATAAATGATTCCTTAAGGGTCGGGAGTTCAAATGTTGGTGTTGATACATTAGACGAGTTGAATGGATTCGAGTCATTTCAAAGCCAATTTGAAAGTGTTGAAAGTGAAAAGTTACAACTACTGTTATATCTTGATGAACCTCCAATGGACATAAAACAAGAAATTGATATTTTACGATATTGGAAGGATAATCAAGGAAGCTATCCATAATTGGGTTTAATGGCTCGTAATGTATTGCGCTTTTCAATCACGGCAGATGCTTCTTAATCATCTTTTAGTAATTGGCGTCCAAGTTATAAGCAAATATCAGAGTTTGTTGGTGTCGTCAATTGTTGAGGCACTATTATCCACTAGTGATTGGTTGTTTGATTTACCAAGAAAACATGTGTATTCCCTTTGTTTATAACTCAAATTTCATGTGCTTTAATGTTTGCATGCAATCTTAATAATAATCTTTACTTAATTTATATATATAGATGAGAATGGGAATGAGATGGAGGAAGGAATAGCAAAAGATATTAAAGCATTATCTCGACTTTTGATAATAGAATGTCTAGATAGTATCCATCTTTTATTATCGTCATTGAAATACAATCAATTTTAAATAGTTATTAGTGCTTCTAACTAAGTCGATTAAAAAGATCTTTTAATTCAGTTAGTCTTATCTCGTTCATGCTTCTTACCTAACAACCATTTAACTAACCACCTAAGGATTAATAACAAGTACCTAAAAGCGTTGTTATGCACTCAGTTTTCTTTCTGGGACACTACTTGCGTGTTTCTTGTTTACTTCTTTTTTAGAGTATATTACAAAGAATGTCCTTTATGTATACATGAAATTGCAGTTTTAGTCCTTTAACTTTAATAACTACACTAGACATCCTTTATCTAAAAGGTTTGTAACAAATTAGGTCCTTTAACATAATGGATGTTAATTTTACTATTAAATAAGTTGTTAAATGACTAAACTACAATTCTTTTAATATTAAATTAAATAACCCCTCACCACTGATGAAGAATGATTCAAGACTGCTGAATATCAGGGATTCTCACGTGTTTAATTGTTGACTATTTTAAGTTTATGTTTACGTTATTTTGAATAAGTCCTCTAATCATTCATATAGTTAGAGGGAGTCCGAGTCTTATGGGTTATTAGGGTTAGCTGCTGAGTTGTTTCCTATATATGTATCTAGTTGAGGCATTTGTGATCATGCACTCAAACTTCTTCAATAATACGAGAATCCCCTGATTTCTATTCTGTATTGTGTTATCAAATCTTGATCTTATAGTTCTTATACCAACAACCACCACCACTTTTTTTTTTTTTTTTTCTAAAAATCAACCCTTCTCATCATTCCACTAATTAAATCGAACAATTTCTGTGGGGGTTGTTTGGGTTTCAAAGCCTTTTAAGAATCGAAGCAAATGTCCCCCCCTGAAATTTGAAATAAACAATCATGCAAACACTTTATGGTGCAAAGAACTCAGAAACAATACTTGAACTACTTTTCTATTTGGAATTGGTGTTTGGATGATTTAAATAATCATTCGCTTGTAATTTCGTTATAAAACAAACAAGCAAACGAACCACATTTGTGGTGTTGATCAGAAAAAGACCCTCTGCAAATTAACAAATTTCAATTTCTCAGTTCAGTTTGATAAAAAACTAATCATATCCGTGTGCACTTGGTAAAAGTTTCAGTTATCTTTCTTGACTCAGTGCACTTGGTTCTTGATTAAATTAACTACATTTTCATGCAATTAGAAAACATAAGGGGTCGTGTGTGGATGTGGACAAATCGTTTGGGTGTGGAGATATGAATCTAAGGCTAGAAACGAAGATGATGAAATGGCCGGGTGAAGTGTTAGAGGTTTTTAAATTTTTATTTTTCTCTTTAAAGGTAATTTAGGCATTTTGAAAAATTTAACTGAAAAATATAACGTTAGTTAGGTTAAAGGACTTAACTTGTTACAAACCCATTAGATAAGGGACGCCCAGTGTACTTAATGAAGTTAAAGGACTAAATCTGCAATTTCATGTATATATAGAGGACATAATTTGTAATTTACTCTTTTTGATTTAGGTGATTGGTTGAATGTAATGTGTTTTCTCAGTGTTTTTTTAATGAGTATTGGAACTTAACAGTCTCAACTATCTATTTTTGGTCGCTAGCAGTTCTAACTTTTATCATTTTTTGCCATTAATGGACCGCTGTTAAAAAAAATTAACGATGTTAAGTTTTCTTTGAATTACATAATGACGTTTTAGGGTTTTGATCGGATTGAAAATACGAGTCGATTGATGTAAAAATTACTTCGAAACAGTGCTCCAAACGACGAAATTTGTACATCCGATCAAAGAACCATTAGGTTTAAACAACTCGAAGAAGCATCGTTTCGTCATTTGGAACACCGTTTCGATGTAATTTTTATATCAATCGACTTGCATTCTTCTTATAATAAAAAAACCCAAAACGTCGGCCTGAAATTAAAAAAAAGTTAACGCTGTTAATTTTTTTTAACAGCGGTTCATTAGTGGCAAAAATTATAAAATTGGGACTGCCAGCACATATTTTAGAAGTTGAAACTGGTAGCGGTAAAAAACTAATAGTTGGGACTGTTAAGATCCAATACTCCTTTTGAATATGGGTTAATCTTTTATTTTTTTCACAACTATACGTTTTTGCTACTGTTGTTGATCTTGAACCTTTATTGATTTAGTGTTTGATCAAATATTTAAATATTGGTTTTTCTATGAGTTTGTGTAATTGAATTTTTATGAGGGTATTGTCAAATTTCCATATGTAAATATTGAATTTTATAAACATCTTTAAACTAATTACATCTTTGAATTTTTTTTGAGTATGAGCTTTGCTAGTTAAAAGAAAGGAAATGAAAGGAAAGAATAATTATATATGTGTTCTTGAGTTTTATTAAAAGAAAGAAAGGAAAAGAAATGAAGGGAATGTGTGTTCCCGAGTTTCATTAAAAGAAAGAAATGGAAGGAAATGGAAGGAAAACAAGAAGAAAAAGGAAGGAAAACGTTTCCTTCCAAATTGGAAGGAAATGGAAGGAAAGAAAGAGACGAGAAGAAGAGAAAAGAAAAGAAAAGAAAGGATTTTTTTTTTCCTTTCTTTTCTCTCGTTAAATGAACTCGGGAACATTTAATCACTCGGGCTCATATGTCAGTTTTGTGCATTTTAGCTTGTAACATGAGGGTTCTATTTAAAGAAAAAGAGAAACCTCTTCTTAAAAAAATGGATGTAGTTAGTGTTTGAGACCATTTCTGTTAGAAAATATAACATATAGACCAAAACTGTTAAGATGAGATTGAAACTGTTAATGGTATCAAAACTCAGCGATCAAAGCTGCAGTTTACTCTTATTTAAAAAACAAGATTTCATTAATTTAAAAAATAAATACATTAAAACAAATACATAAAATAAAAAACATAAAATCCAGCCACAAAATTTTTTTCGTTGACTTTAGCGACTAATGCTTTGGGGACGATGTAGGGTCCATGTCCTCCATCTGGCGGTTTAATTCTCGATATCTTTATGCGATTGTTGATGTTTGAGAACTTTTAGCTCTTGTTCTTTTACCTTGAGACGATGTTCGACTAATGCACAGTTAGTTGCCCGTTCGTCAAGTTCTTTATCCCTTTGTTGAAAACGTTTTCTTCCAACATCGGTTATCCCGTCAAGCTTTGCGTTCATCTCCAAAAACTGCTCGTTGTAATCTGTAGCCAAAGTCGAATCTGCCCCTTACCTTAATCCATTCTTAAACAATGAGCACAAAAATCTTGACTTGACTAGTTATTTTGATTGCACGACTACAATATAAATAACGTTGGTTACATAATGGTATGGCTCAAAAACCTTCCATTGTAACCAAATTTCCAAGACTCACATAACCATCTTAGGTGTCTAATTGCAAATCCATGCTATGATTTTATCACAAACAAGTCTCAAATTGCTTACTAACTCATGTGGTATTGGTGAATCATCTTACAAGTTCATTTATAAGAGTATCAGAATTATTGTGTGCTTGGATGTTTTACAGAAACCTTATCAATTTAGTTTATGTAACTTTCATATTATTACCACACTAGCATATATGTCTTAGGTTCATTTAGTTTTTTTAAGATGTTATCTTGAAACTCAACAAAACATTTTAGAAAATATATATTTTTATACCAAACTCAAAATCACACCTGATTGCATACTAAAATGTTTTAATTAATTTGAGTAACCAAACAGTGAATTTAATGTATAAGACATACCAATTTGGAAACCTATCACCTATAAATTTATTTTAGTGAAAGAATCACCCTTAAACCCGGTATTACCAATTTGAAAACCTAACACCTATAAGTTTATTTTGGTGAAAGAATCACCCTTAAACCCATAGAAATAACCAAGTTCTGACCTCGTAAACAAGAGCCATTTTCTGCATGAAATTTCATATTTGACACTTTGAAACCAAATAATATTTTAAAAATATTTTACTAAATTAAAGAATATGAGACCACTTGGGTTGAAATCTAGACTTGTTGGATTTAAATTTAGATAAAAATCTCACGGTCATTGAACTTGTAAAACCTAAGATATATGACCAGTTATTAATGGAGCAATAATCTTTCCAGATTTTTAACACACAATTAAAATTATCAATCATTACTAAAATCATCTTTAACCACCCATTGACCATAAAAATGAATTTTAACATCTTTGGACATGTGTTTATCATATAATAACACTCATATCATTATTTTACTTGTTTCTTTTAAAGTCTTTTAAATACACATGTTTAAGACATAAAGGTTCATCTTTTGCGAGTTTTCAGCATTATTAATCATTTTGATATAACTTTTGTAATTTATCATCATGTTAACCATTTTAGAAATATAAAGTTGTTATTTAGATGGTAATATAATACTTGTTGCAATTTGTTCACAATGAAAATTAAAAGAGCACTCAAAGATCAAAACAAAGAATTGAAAAAAAATATATTAATAACGATTACCAATACTTGCTCTGATGATTCTCATCACTTGGTATTTGGTAATATTCTTTCAATCATCATGAACAAGAAAAGAAGATGAAATATAGATGATGCTTCGCCAAAGTTCATCAAAGTTACAAATGAAAATACAAACATGATCATCTTGATGCAAGGAACAACAATATCATCACATTTTCTCTTAAAGCTTATAACTACGGGAGGTTATGACAATTTGAAGAGTTTTAGTTATTATTATTATTATTATTATTATTATTATTATTATTATTAGTACCACTATTATTATTGTTGTTATCATTATTATTATTATTATTATTATTTTTATTATTATTATTATTATTATTGTTAAATCATGTGTTACATATATATTATATATTTGTCACATGAGGTGAGTTGTTGCAATGACTTTGGATCAAGGAAAATGTTACAGTCACCCCACCTCTCCTTTAAGAAACTTCGTCACGAAATTTATTAACGTTTGGTTTGATAAAGTTTCAAATGAATCGAATGGTATGTGATTACTCAAGCACGTGTGTATCATGATCGTGTCCAAAGACAAAATCCAACCTTACATACTGACTTAGGGTTTGATGAAAGGGTGTTGCTAGTTGCACCCCAACCTAACCTATAAGCATTAAATGTAAAGTCTAATTAACCATTAACTACTTTATTAATTATCTACTCCATTATTATTAATCATTAATCATAAATGCTAACTAATACACATTATACATTATTTTATGAATATGATAATATGAGAATTAAAAAAATAGTCCACTACTTCGATAAAAACCAAGAGAACGTGCCATTTTTTGTACCCAAGTCATTAGATTTTCGCGAGATTTAAACACCTAAAATTTAAAACTAATCCGTAGTTTATAAAAGTAGAATAAAATAACTAACTATTACATATATAAGAATAAAATTAAAAATAATAGTCCGCTAGTGTAAAAACTTGTTGTACTACTCATCTTGATGCTTGACGACCGAAAAAATCATAAAAGAATAAGTCAAACGATTTATGACTCTAAAAATACAATTTTTATAACCCCTCAACAGTATGCAAAATCCTCAATTCACCAACTAGTTAACTACAAATGAAGATTTATATGAGACAGAAAAAAGAATAAATCATGCATATTTAATGATAAATTATTACAATATTTAATGCTAATTAAATGGATGATATTTATTATTTTGAAAAAAAAGTAATTGATTGCATGTGTGGAGTTACATCATTCATTTTCCTCACACTTTTGGTTATTTATAAAATTTAATTGGATAGAGCAAACATCAACATTAATTAATGTATTAAATAACATAGACTAGGGTGTAATTAGAAAATAGATTGGGGTGTATTTAGAAAAACCCTTGATGAAAAAGTCAATTAGAGATAATTTCCTCAGTCCCCTAAGATGTTTATTAAGCAAACTAAGTGTCAGAAGGAGTTTAGATGAGCAAATTAAACAAAAACATGGTTGAGAGTAAATGAGGTGAAGAATACAAACAGATAAATGAATAAAGTAAATAAATGTGTTTGCTAAAATAACAAATGAATTAAAGGTGATTAAAAATGAACAAATGAACCAAGTGAATTAACATCGTTAAATAATTGAATAAGTGAATAAAAGCGATTAATAAAACGAATAAATGAAACAAGTGAGTAGATGCGATTGATAAAATGGATAAATGAATAAACGTTGTTAATAAAATAAATACGCGTGGCACAACTATAAAAGTTGTCAATGATTTTGTGCTTTCCATTATAAATGTACTAACATTATCTAGTTTCTTCAAGTTGAACATGAATACGTAAAATAGTAAAACAATTGTTAAGTTTTGATACGCCTTTGATAAGAAATGATTCTTGATTCCTGAGCATAGGTTAAAATAATGATTGTTATTCGAGATTTGCTTAGAGTATAATTTATTGATAAGGATATAAAATAGGTCTCACTGTATGAGTAGAGTGCAAGAAAAATCATGGGGGCGTAAGTGTTGGCCGCGGCCAAAAGCTCTATGGCGCCCATTGGTCGTAACTGTACAAAGATATGTCGCAGATGCGTTGTAAATACCTAAAATCCTTCGTAGATGCCTCGCAACATAGTTAAGTGAATTAAAGTTCACATAGTTAAGGTTATGTTGCAAATGTGTACCAAACTACCAACACTCCTAATTTTGTCATGTGTTGCAATATTTGTCTCGGATGTGTTGCAAATGATTTGTCACAGAGTTTTTTACTACTAGTTTTTCTGTCGTAATTACGTCGCAAATATATATTTTGCTACGCATCTGTGATGAATCATAGCGTAGCAAATGACCGGCTTTTCTAGTAGTGTATAATGCTTGTCTAATTGTTCAACACGCTTTCCAAGATCCTATTTTTTAAAATTAATGGAAGGGGTAGTGTAACAAATATTTAAAGAAGCCTGCACACATTGATCAGATGGTCTTGATTCAATGTCATTGCTGCTGTATGTATTAAATTGAAGCTCTATTACCGACTCTACAAATTGCTATCCCCAATCACCCACCATTAATTACGATCCATCATCACATCCACCGCTTCTTGTATCCAGCTAGCACACGTACATTTAAACCAATATCTTTCGTTATTGTGGTGATGGGTTATATACTATCATATTTATTTATTATATATATATATATAGCTAGCACACAAACAAAACAACCTGAATTTTGAGGGTTTGATCTGATGATGAAGGGTTTTGGAATGTGGGTCTTGTTCTTCATGATTGTGTTTTGTTTATCTTCTTCATTTTATTCATTTCCTGGTAATTTCTCTTATATATACATTCATATTCATTCTTTAACATATATATATTGTTTGTGTTAACATGTTTATTTGTAGAGGCCATCTTTATAGTGTAAATAAGTTACATCAAATTGAGTTATAGTTAATTTTACATTTCTTGAATTGCTTAACCTAAAAATGATGTATTAGTTAAACTATGTGTGTATATTTGAGGTTTTGCAAACGTTAATTCAAAAGGAAAAGGAGAACAAAAAATATATATTTTGGGATACATGCATAACAAGGAAAAGAAAACTGAATTATGTATTAATTTTTATGGTATTTGCTTGAGGCTATGCAGATGCAAGAATGAAGCTAAAGAAGGTTCACAATTGTAGGAAACTTAAGGTAAGTGATCTACTTTGTTCGTGTTAGTGTGTTTATCTTAACGAACAAAATTTCATATTCGTGTTCGTTTGTTTATTAAACAAACGAGTGCAAACAAACTTTCCGCCGAACGTTTGGTTCGTTTATACCCCTACTTAGAGTTAAAAGATATTTAATCTATAATATAATAAGTAAAATTAATTTTGTTTGTGACATGATTTAAGAGTTATTTTGCTGATTTGACATTAATCGAAAGCTTTTATCACAACAATTAAAAAACATTTTTTAAATAATTCTTAATAGATTTATATTTAAAATATGTTATCTATATTTCTATAACTACTAATAGGGAAGGTCGGTGTTTTGCACCGGCCTCTCCCGTTCCGCCACGTCGTGTTTCAATTTTTTTCTTACTTTAACGTATTAACACATTGACGGTTTTAATCCCCGACTTTTACTAATTGTCATTTGAGCTCCTGATTAGTTTGACTTTAATCTCTTACTCCACTAATTGACACATGGTACGACTTTTACTGATTGTCATTTTAGCCGCTGATAAGTTTTTGATTTTGGTCTCTTATTCTACTTTGACATATAGTACGATTTTAATATTGTTATCTTGTTGACCTCTAACTTTTGATATTTCGTGGTTTTTTACATCTGGCACATTACGTTTTTGCGTCGTGACGTACGGGGCATGGGACTTTTTTTTCAACACATATGACGAAGTCAAATACACAAGACCCGACTGTGTGGCCCAGCCGCTGTAATGCGCGACCTGATGTTAAATCTAGTTAATAAAGAAATTTTAACTAACAATATGTACAAATGATTGTGACATAAAGAAACTAGTATAATAATATACTATAATAACACTAATTACATTTTAGTCACATAATATTTAGGAGGATATTTAAAAATTTAAGAGCATTTACATTTTCAACTATTTTCTAGTACGAGTGTGCATGAGTCAGTTTTTATTTAATATGGTATAAAAATCAAACTTATAAATTATTTAAACGACATTATAAAACTGAACATTTAATTTTTTTTAATTTGAGTATAATATATTAATATTGCTATAGTATAAGAACAAATTTTTCAAAAAAAATCTAATTTGTGTTTCGTTACCACAATTTTGTTTCAAAACTGACTTTAACTGTTTGTGTCCCCATTTATATCTTTAAAATCACCATCCGGGTGTTGTTCCCGAACATAACGTGGACACTAAACTAGTATTTAATATATGCAAGTTATGCATGTCTAACAAATTAAGTTACTTTTAGTAGGTATTTTTAACTTTAGCCACTTAAGTACTTAATCTTTTTGATTTCACAATTTGAGTACCTGAAACTAACATATGTTAGTTAATTGTTAATTCAGGGATGATTTTTTGGTCATTTCATATATATGTTGTGAGGGTTAAATTTTAGTTTTAAAACTAACACTAACAATAAACATGTAGAGTGATGTTTTTAAATGCCCTAAGTTTATGTTCCACATGCTTCGAACATCCGATAGAAGCTTCGAACAAAATCAGGTTCAATATGATTTTTGAAGCATGTGGAACATATATTTTATGTTTATAAAACGTCTCTCTATTTGTTTATTGTTAGTGATAATTTAAAAACAAAGTTTCTAATTTAATTAATCCTAACATTATATAACAAATGTCCACAATAACCCTTTGAGTTAATAACTAGCTAACATCTGTTAGTCTCATGTACTCAAATAGCAAAAATCAGAAAGGTTAGATACTCAATTGGCTAAACTAGAACATAGATACTCATAGTGCAAGTTGAAGTATAGCTCAGGCACTAAGTTGCATTTTGTTCTTACTTTTACGTTAAACTCAACAGGAGAAGCCGAATATTGACCCTTATGAGGGCAAAGCAAGCAGCATTGATTTGCTCGATTATCACGGCACTGATCCGGTTCCAAGTTCAAAGACTTCAATAAGACATGGACCGATTCAACATGATGTTCCTCTTATGCCTTACATCCCCAAGCCACCTCCACCCGAACCGAATAACCACCAACCTTAATTTACCTATGGTTATGATCTAAAAGTACTCACTTGCTAATATAATGTATATATTATATGTATGTTTGGAATCATACAGTTGCAAGAACATGGTTGTTTGTTTTACATTTCCTTCCAATAATATGATAAAATGAAAAAAATGGAAAAGTTTTTGCACAATTATCAATATTTGTCACAAGGGTGGATCTGCTATACAAAAGAATGAGTTGAAGCTTGCAGCTCATTTAAAGGGTAGTAATTTGTAGTGTTTAACGTTGTCTAACTCTCATATGTGTGATTGTATGTATGCCTTTTAGGAATAGTATAAAAAAGTTATGTGTCATTATATTTTGGCATGTAGTCTTTAGCTTGCAGCAAGTGGTGGTAATTTTTTTCATGGGTATTTTGTAAGAGTTGTTTGAGTATTCTTATATAATATTTTTTTTCGACTTGAACCGGATCCGGTCAAATTAAAATATAACAAAGAAACTAAATTTCATACACAAAATCAAAATGATAACTTATGTGATTAACTTTACAAGGAAATATTCATGTGAAAACACTAAATATTACGAGCGAAATATGGGTATTTTCATTAGCGTAAGAGTTTAATAATTAAATTCAATTAGGAGAGTAGCAATTAATATTATATAATGGTTCAATATTTAGTCTTTATAAGAATGCTTGGATGTGTGTAGTTTATATAGGTTTTTTTTAATAAAATTGGGGTATGGAGAGGAATTTCCTTTGCCCCTACAGTGTTTTAGCTTCGTAGTTTTCACCAGATGGTCAGAGTTGAGTCCTGGGATTTGACGGCCGACTTAAAAATTCACCTACAGACGCTTTACGTTTAATCATTTCGGATAACGCTTGCATCCTCTGTATTACCGCTGTTGCTGGCACAGAGTTAGCCGATGCTTATTAACCAGATATATACCAACATTGCTTCTTCTACGATAAAAGAAGTTCACAACCCGTGGGCCTTCCACCTCCACGCGACATTGCTCTGTCTGGCTTTCTCCCTTTGCGGAAAATTTCCCATTGTTGCCTCCCGTAGGAGTCTGGGCGGTGTCTCAGTATTGCTCCAGTCAACCTTATGATGTCAAGATATGGCTCAAATAATAAATATTATTTTTTAGGTGGTCTACGAGCATCACATTCATGCATTTACGATTCAGTGATGGTATTGATACTTACTTTTGAAAGGTGTTCTATTTGCTCGTAGCTCCCTTTTGATACCGGATAAAGAAATTCTTGGGCTTAGTTTTCCTGGTGATGGGCCTGGAGGGGGGGGGGACAACCTTTTTGTAGTAATCCCGTAATGTGTAGGTAGTAATGTAATATAATATGTGTGAACACTGGGATTGGTGGCTCGGTGGGAGCGGCTTTGTTTCTCGGAGCACCATTTTGAGAAGGTCTCAAGTTAAACATGAGCATGTATATATTTAGGTGTAATTTAGAAGTTGAGTAGTTTGTTGTTCTAAAAAAAATACAATATGTGTAGTGCAATCGTGTAGGAATTGAAGTATAATATGTGTAGGGATAGATAATATTGTATTATTGTGTAGGCGATATCTTTTTTATTATTTTTTTAACAACTATAATTTTAAAAGGAGACTAGGAGTGCTAGTCAAGTTACAAGATTACAAATTAAATTTACATCAATTTTTCATGATTTATATGATGATCTATTTTTAATCCACAAGTATCCAAAAATTTGATATTTCCTTCAATCTTAAGAACGTTGACTGAACATCTTCGAATACCATCTTGTTCCTAGCCTTCCACAAACACCAACACGCGATCATAATTAAGCCATTTAGAATCTTTTTCGCTTTTACCTTGATTGGAGTTGTATCGTGTGAAGGTCGCACGGAGAGAAGATAATCATTTGGGGATGCCAATCCAAGTGTCCATGAAGTGCCAAATTCTTGTCGTCACAATGCATATGCTTGTTTTTCCTGAAAAACAATTGGTTTTTATCTTTCTTAAAAACATCAATCGAATAGATATTCATTATATTTGGTCTTTATAATTAACATAAACATGTAAAGGAATTATGTAGAGTTGAGTAAGTTCTTGGGTAGGAATTCTAGTGTTATGTATGATAGTTTTATAATTGACATGTGAAGGGAATAACTAACATGTTTTTCTAAGATATGATATATTTTGTTATGAATTAAATGAAGGTAGTTGTGAAGGTAAACTAATTAATATGTGAAATATGTTTATCTTTTACGTTGTTATGAATTAAGTGTATGTGTATTGTTGTACTAGATTAGTACACGTGTACTATACGGATTTTAGTTTTATAGGTTTTAACTCAATTTAAATATAAAATTTGTTTTTAACATATCTCTTATTAAATCGATTTGGATATTTACAAATA
>JAOYNQ010138508.1:0-22723 GCA_026259685.1 Tagetes patula
TTACGATGTAATATAATACCATTTTTAATGAGAAACTAATCATGTTTTATTTCAACTTGTAGTTCAAGTTGATTAATAATGGTGTTTAGTTGATTTGTAGTAGTCTTTCATTGGTTATAAAAGTTGAAATTCGTCTCGGGCAATAATCTTGATAATATTTTCTAGCAGAAGTATCAGCGACGACAATAATTAATAATGGTGTCCCTTGATAAATTGTGATCCAAGGCATACTTACACACCACAATCCTTCTTCTCCTTCTCAGAGAAACACACCCACTCATTCTTCATCTTCTCAAACACACCAACCTTCAACTAACTAATAACATGCATACACATGACCACCATCACCATCACTTTCTCCGCCATTGTCACCGTCATCAACCATAAAAGCTCCATCAACCACCATCTTCAAGCTCTAGTGATAAGGACTCCGACCAACGCTTTTTTTTCCAAGAAACACAAGACAGAGAGAGTGAGTGAGAAATATATGTAAACGTGTATTTTTCAGCCAATGTTTTTCCGGTTACGATGTAATATAATACCATTTTTAATGAGAAACTAATCATGTTTTATTTCAACTTGTAGTTCAAGTTGATTAATTATGGTGTTTAGTTGATTTGTAGTAGTCTTTCATTGGTTATAAAAGTTGAAATTCGTCTCGGGCAATAATTTTGATAATATTTTTTAGCAGAAGTATCAGCGACGACATGTGCATAATAACGACAAAGTATTAGTGGCGACTTAATGGAAGCAACATTTCGCTGCTAAAAGTGTTAGAGGCGACATATGTCGCCATTATTGGTGCTTCTTTTTGTAGTGTTAACGGTAACCATAATGCCTTAATCTATCTAATAATTCTAACTTTTAAGGGGCTACTTTTGGGGGGATTTTTTTTTATATTAGGAAATTTGGGTGGGAAATTAAATGGAATTTTAACCATGCATGCATAAGTTGATAGAGTAAAATTTCTTAAATATAAAATATTTACAAATTGTTAAACATAATAATTATAATTTCTTTACAAATATTATTATTTAACCCGTGTGTAACACACGGGTATTAAACCTAGTCTATCTAATAAATCAAGGTTTTATGAGGCAATGTTTTGGAGGGAATATATTTTTCCTATAATAGGAAGTTTGGGAGGGAAAATTTAATGCAATTTTTAACCATGCAAGTTGATAAAGCCAAATCCTTAAATGTTATATATTTCCAAATCATTCAACATAATGCTTATAATTTCTTTATAAATACTATTATTTAACCCGTGTGTAACACACGGGTGTTAAACCTAGTTATTGACTAATTCCCTAATTTCACATCATATTACAAGTGATGCACATGTGCAAGGAAAATACAGATATTTTATTTATAGAGTCGACGTCCGAGGCAACAATGGTGTCTATCCCAACCTTCGGATATTAAGATCAAAAGACTTCATAAACAAGTCCAAGATCTTGGGGAATTGTCGATATGAAAGGAAATGGAACTGGAATAATTCATCGGGGACAAGTTATTCGAGGATGAGGATCATCCTACCAATGACGACATTATTTATTATTCTCCTCCCGTCTATGATGAATACATGGATAATTTTTAAAAGTCAAACAATTAAACAGAATTTGGAGGAATAATTTTTGATGTTACAAAGGAAGGGGTATCAATTGTATGAAAGGAAGGGTACATAATGTAGCAAATATGTTCACTTTTAATTTAAAAGTAAACAATAATTAAGTATAACGGTAATCTCGTTATACGGGGAAACAAATTAGTACAATACGTTTATAAACTAAATGAGAGAATATACAAAACACAAAATTACATGGAACGAAACTAAATCAAACTTTAGTAGTTGATAAAGACTTCGAGAAAACCTTTTTCACTTGAGTCTTCGATCCATGGAGTATCTTAGCATTTAGTCTTTAAATGCAAGCACAAACAAACTAATATTAACGGTTGAGGCTGAGGATTCGTGATCAGCACGTGCCTATAAAGCTGATTTCGTGTCTCTACTTTAACAACACGTTTGTCTCCTGGAAATGACATCGCACTTGAGGTTGCACTGTATAAGATTTTCTTCTAATATAATTGGAAAAAACTAATTTGATACCCATAATTTGATGATGATGACGACGATGACGTTGATGACGATAATGACGACGATGATGATGAAATCTTAGAGAGAAATAATCCGTATTCCTTTCTAGAGTGTTGTAGAAGGGGGAAAATTTGCCTGCATTTATACAGCAAATTAAGAAATTTAAAAGTCTTCAATAAAAGAGATTAATTAAAAATGAAGTAAATTGATTGGTGAATTAATCTTTGGAATCTCTACCTCTTCGTTTGTCAAAACCCAAGGTTCAAAAAATAGTAGGAGTAGATGCTGCTATAGGTAAGCGGTCGCAATAGAAACCGACGCACCTAGCTATGCAGGTTCACTGCGTAGCAATTGTACTCCACCACTTCATTTTTTAATTCCATCATCTAAATTTCAAGCATCCATATATCATTCATTTTAGCTGTATTTTGGACACACTTTAGTTCGTGGTGATCATATCACATGATAAAGCACAAACCCACTAATATATAAATATTTTAATAACAAAGTACTAATTAATTATTTACGTCTCCAATAAGTGAAACCATATTTTTCACTAAAAATTTCAACAATCCCTCACCTGATGGAGATCGATCAAACCACATAAAACTACCTATGAAACCTCGATGGTTAAATCTTACAAAGGGTAGGTAATTATTCGCTTTGAACCTTCCCTTGTAAAATACACTTAGACTCCGAACCATTAGTAGATTTGATATCCTTGAACTAACGATTTTTTTTACAGAGACGACAATGCATGTTTACACAACATTGTCCTAGCCACGCCATCCCCTCACTTTCATGTTCGATAATGGTCATGGAACACTAGCTTGGTTATGTGAAAGCTCTTAGAGTTGTGCACCCAAAATTCCACTCGAAGTGACCCCACAATTCCACTCGAAGTGACCCCACTTCTCTTTAATATAGGTGATTTAACTTAAGCATTATAAACATTATGGATTACTTTATTTGCCCAAATCATTAACCACATATTATGTTTAGTCTAGCAACAATGTCACTTAATGTTATAGGAAAGGACAAGGAAGTATAAACTCCATTTGACAATTTAAGAGATATATATACCATATATATTATCTATGCCTCCACAGTGACCACCGTAGGTATATGAGCTAGTTGTCCTGTTGAACCAAGATCTTGGGATCTCCAGTCAACAAAGTTATGTTTCCTCCACATACCTTCATCAATGGGCGTTACTCTCATTTCACAACTCAATCAAATATAAAGTCTCAAGTTGTTGGATCCAAACTATTATCTTAGACTTTATCAAGTCATAGTAGGTAAACTACAATTGAGATTAGCATTAGGGTGTGTTCTTAACTCTCAAGTTAACCTTGTATATTGTCACTTTAAAGATTATAACCTTAGGCCTGAAGGTGTATCACTTGTATTTGAAGGATATAACTTGCATTTACAATGGAACACATCTTTACTATGCCTTTGGTCACTAGATTATCAATCTGACCATTTGGCTTCCGCGGGTTTGCAATATCAACTTGGATTACAGATATCCATATTGCCAAACAATCCATCCATATTCTTGTATCAAATGCAAGTAACCCCCACATTTATATGTTAATGGAGATAGCTATACAATTTCCAGATAGGTTAAAGCATATAGCCCCTACATTTAAATGTTTGTAAATAAACACATTCATATTCCTGATGGGGTTAAAGAAGGTTTTGCTTTCTTCCCAAATTTCTACTTTTACATACCCCTTAAGGTAGTATCTCAATGCGCTTATCCCTTATATTTCTTACCATTTGATCAAGTTCCGTGACTTTACTTATGACAACAAGTTGACACTAATGATTTGAACAAGACTATATCATTGTATCACTGAGTTCATCAATGCTTATGCCAACTCATAAGCTTACATGAGTTTCCAAGTCAACTAAAACGACATATGCCCTAGTCTAAGCTTCCAAACACTTTCTAGTGTTTAAGCTAGTTGTGCAATAAGTTTGCCATTAATCATCTGAAACTTATTTTTAAGTTTCCTATATATGATGAACCTAGACTTAAGTTCTCCTTAATATCCGTATAAGTTATATCATTTTCTTATATTGGAAGAAATCCATCTAGTCATCTTTTGATTTTTCTTTAAACAAACTCATTCTTATGTTAAGTATCTGAATGTTTCACAATAATAGGTTTCCGTAGAGCACCATAGTTAACAAGTACTAGTCTAGCCTTCTTTAGACTACAATACTGTAACATGTGAACAAATAATGCATCATTCTAATTCTTCACAACCCTAAGGATATCTCAATATCCCTTTGCAACATTCACTCCACGGTTTAGACAAATCAACATCCCAAATCTGTAGTATTTGAGAATGTATCATATGTATGTTACACAAACATACATAACCTTAGCATTCATTCAGAAATATAACCTCAACGCGTTTGATATTAAACGTTTCACCATTGACTCTTAAGGACTTTAGCGAACATATTAATTCGAGTCACTTTGAAAAATAATTTTCCACTAGCGAATGACTCACTTGCCTATAGACAGACATACATTCATACTAGACTGATATCCATAACATGGGAATCACACAGGTTCCCTTATGTGATTTACATATTTCCATTATTGACTCGAAAAACATTTTATACTTAAAAATTAGTACATAGGAAACAATTTAGTACACTATGTTTACAAAACGAATAGAGAGTATACAAAATACAAAATTACATGGAATGAAACTAATTCAAACAGTAATATTTAATAAGGACTTTGAGAGAACCCGCTTCACTTGAGTCTTCGATCCATGAAGTATCTTAACATTTAGTCTTTAAATGCAAGCATAAAAAACTAATGTTGAAGGTAGGGGATGAGGATTCATGTTAAACACGTGTACCTTAAAATAGATTTCGTGTCTCTATTATGACAACACATCTATCTCCTAGGATACAATATCCGAGGTAGTGTGTGCTGATGGAGATGACCTTGCACCCAAGGTTACACCATATAATATGTTGTCCTGATATAACTCGAAATAATAAAAGAAGAAGATGATGAGGATTAGTAGTTGCCTTTAGATGGTCGATTTTATAATGAAATTCTGTCTTGGCCCTTGTATTAATTCTTTTTTATGCTTCCATGTCGCTTGCTTTCTTGATGAACATTTTTTGCAACACAACGGTGATAATGTTAGACATTGTTGCAGTATATAATCATCACTTTGATCTTTTGTTGCAGTTTAGCATCACGTTCAACTTCTCTTACCTTTGTCGATGTTGAGGGAGGGTTTTTTCTGAATGTTAGATAGAACTATCTGTAATCTTAAACTCTTACAGGTTTTGCCCTTAGTCTCTTTTGATGGAATAACTTGAGTAGAAATCGCAACCATCTTGTTGTCTTTATCTTTAAACATGTTACATTTTGCCGTATCATAGTCGTACTTCTATACATGTTATTACATATAAAAAATTGCTCTCAACTCAACACTTACTGTATTCTCCTAGGCAAAAATAGTAGTACAATACATAATACGTTCTTGATTCACCTAACCATAAGAGGGTAAGTTAAAGGCATTTTGGCCAACATCATTATATTCTTACATTCCAACTTACTTCTATCCACATAATGCAAATGTGTCCTTGGACTAGTTACTACCATAGTATTAGCACGATATGCTGTTGTGAGCTCATACTAACTAACTATTCAACCCTAGTCCTACCACCATACATTGTCGTGGACTCAGACAACGAATCTATTCATCTCTCGTCTAACCACGATACACTGTCATAGAATTGACTATCTAGCTATTCATCTTTAGTCTTACCATGATACACTGTCATGGGCTCAGACTATCTAACATACTAGTTTTTACAATACACTGTTGTAGCCTCAGACGAGCTCCTCTTTATCCTTAGAACACATATATGGCCTCAGACTTATTTTATCCTTATTCTTGAACTTATTTCACGAAGGTGATTTCATTATCCTAGTAGGTAAAGGAACAAAAATAAAGTAATATGATGTAATAAAGCAATTAGGTCTCTAAGCACTTCTCGAATTTTATTTAGCTTTATGGTCACTCAATGTGACGAAAATGACTTGCTTCGTTCAATATTTTTCAAAAGAACGATTCAATGTCGTTTTCAAGAATGTTCCTGTACATCTCCCAATATATGAGTATAAAACAATTTCATATAGCTCATGCAATGCTCATGCCTAAGTCTTTTGCATGTCCAGACGAGGTTTCTAAGTCAATCCATACAACTAGCGAGGATTATCATGATCGCGCAAGGATTATTTGACAGTTACGTTGATCGGGTGCACTTGTCCCATTGTCTTATGCGTTCAATCAAACAATCACCAATCATATTTCTCAACTTTCCAAGGGATTTCCTATCTTAATATCTTAAGTGATCTTTTAGCCTATTAGGTTAGAGCTTAAAGATCTATGTGACCTTAATTCTCTAAATCTATGAGTCTAATACCAACCTGTCAGACCCCACTCCAATGGCGTGACATAATTGCATAATTTCTAGTCAATCACTCAAAATATACAACGTTAGATAAAAAAACACAAATGTCAACCCAACTTGAACTTTTATCAATGTCATTAAAGTGAAACTATCTACACTCGTCGTGAGTGTGATACAAAAGCAACTATCTAAGGACACTGCTCCCAGGTGTTCATATCAGGTTCCATCTCCTATTTGGGGTGTTCTCAATACCTGCATCACGAGCTAATAGACATCAAGAACAATGTTGGTTAGTCGTAACTAGTGCAGTAAATCAAAATCGTTAATCAATTGTTTATCAAATGCTTGCAAGAAATAATCGCTATGTGTATAGTGATAAGTATCATCTACAGGCCAACTCTTCACTAACGTCGTCTCTCGGCGTCAGTTTCTGTTTAACATATATCCACTACTGGAATCACTAAGGCATATATGCAATTCTCTACCATATATTAATCATCGAATACCGAGGCTCAAACACAGAGTATCAAACCATACCAAGGCTATACCACATAGTAGGTTTACCGTACCGAGCCTAAACAACAAGGTAGGTACTAAGGTCAGTCCCAATAAAATGTCATACTGAGGCTAGACCATAGAGCAGGCTGCCATAACGAGGCTCAACCGCGGAGTAGGCAGTGCCTTACCTGTCAGCGAGCTATCAATCTACATTTAAAGATCCAACTATACGCATACACATCCCGAATAATATCAACGTTCCTCTCATGAAACAGTTCCTTCTCACGGGACTCTACCTTAATGACTTGCCCTATGGTATATCGTCACCGTCCCTCCTTGGGACAATTCCTTCCCGTGGAACTTCAAAATGTGTGACCAACACAACCACGAGCCGGACTAACTAGGAGCTATGGCGTGTTGATTCACCATGAGCGATCTAATTTATAACTCACACATAGTTAAAAGCATTTCAATTCATAAACCATTCTATCTTTTCACTCGAATACATCCCCGAAAATATAAAACATGTAAAAGTAGGGCGGTTAGACTCACCTCTGTGCACTCTAGGTATCAAAAGCTGATGGCTAAATGAATGACTAGTGCATCCCTATACAATAATCGCATAACCATAACTCATTCCTCCTAAAATGTTTCCACAAGCATTTCGTATCGGTTATCGAATAACTTAGTCACATTTATGACTTAGGCAAGGCTTTAGCCCTTAATTAAATCATCTCACTAGAAACGCTCCAGCGTTTGAGTCAGGGTTTTCATATAGTATCAATATCAAATTCGCTTATAAAATCCATGACAATAATCACATTGTATTTCCAACAATGATTTATCATTCCCATGGGTATTTCTTTATAATCTCATTTCTTCAGTTCATTATTCTGCTAGTAAAAATCATCAGTATATTACTAACAAGGTTTTATTCTTAAAACCCTGATTTACCCATGAATTAGTCATATTCATAAACAGTTAGTCAAAGGTTTATACAAACTTACCAAATAAATCTGGCAGCACTTCGCTCTATCTGCTTTAGATCTATATCTCTTTCAGAAATTCAGTAATACTGTGACTTGCCTGCTTATAGATCCAGTTCTATCTTGAGCAATCTAACACGGTCTCACAATGATCAACACTATGATGTGTTTACAATCATTATCAATATCGTCGTCGTCGTCGTCATCATCCATACGTGTACATACGCATGTTTAAATATATATCACCATATATATACAAGGTAAATAACTTGAATAATATTAAAACGAGTCTTACGGCACTAACTGAGAGCTACCAGTACTCTAATCCAAGCAATCTCAATCTTTAGCATCACTTATAGAATAGCCGTGTACTTCACCAAAGCTTCATGGAGTACCACATTTCATCTTATTCAACTGACACCATGTGAAAGTTTAACCTTTCGGGTCGGCTCGCGAACGAGGATCTGATTGAAACCGACACGCAATGAGAACCAGTTACGCCATTGTGTTCATTTTCTCATCATGAACACTTCTCCGGCCTAGGATCATCTATGAAATCTTCTCTATGTCACCATTCAACACAAACTAGTTTCCTGTTTTCGACATTGAAATTGTTACACACTGATTTTGGGCGTATGTGTGGGACTCATGAGACTGAGCGAACTTGATTAGCAAATTTATCTGAAAAAAGTTTCATAGTTTCTGAGCGAAAATACTGCCATAATTCCAGTGAATATAATTAGTTCGCCCCAAGCAAATTTAATGGCTGACTATAATAGAAAATGAAAAAATTGTAGTTAAACAGAATGCAGGTCATGTGGTGTGATCCTAGTCTAAGATAATGAGACTAAAACTTATTAGCATAATCATGTGAGTTGTAGATCCCATGTTAGCATAATCAGCGCAACCCCAACCAGGGGCTTTGCCCCTTGGACCCCACCAGGGGTTGCCGCCCTTTGGTCCCCGCTATTTTGGACTTTAAAGACGAAGATTTTCCCTAACTGAATTCCCTGTTGACTTATGCGGACAATATTATGGTATGTATAACTTAAAATAGAGAACCAAAGATAACACTGAATTGGGGTCATTAAGAGGACCTAGATGGAGGTCCCTAAGGCCTGGCCATCCATAAGACAAAAGATTTCAAGCTAAGATGGTTGCACTTGTTGCATTCTCCTAAGACGAATATCGCCTTGTGCGGGTTCTTAAGACTAAAACGGCCTAGTGCTATGTTTGGGTTTTGCCTAGTGCATGTCCTAAGACGAGTTTATCTTGGTGCAAGCTAGCTCCAAAATGGAGTTGATGGATAAAACATGATCAATCTCTAATTGAGAAGAGTAAGACACTTGCTAAAAAGGACAAAAACAAGAGTTATAATCAAGAAAGACATTATAAATATTAAGTCAATATTTTAATTGTTTGGAATGTATGTTTATATAAGAAAGAAATAAAACTAGAACTCACTCAATAAAATTGACTTTTGTATGCTTCTTAGTTTGACATGTGATATGGTGAATCAAGATGGATGGCATGGATAGCAGGTTACTCGCCATATGAAAACTGGTATCCATTTTAAAAAGATTATTAAGAAGATCGAGTTCTAGGACTTTCATTTTTAAAAGATAATCTATCTAATAAATCAATGTTTTATGGGGGCAAACTAGACCTCATTTGGGGGGAAAAAATAAGGGAAACAATTTGATCATGTGAATCTTTCTAATAACACACAAACTTAAATGATCAATCATATATCAACTGAATATGTTTGTTTTCCTTTGGTTTTGATATCATATTTTTTTTCTTACAAATTTAGTTCCTCAAGGATTAAGATCCTTAAGTTTAATAACCGATAAAAAATGTTGTATACGTTCCTCACAAAACGTTCAATCGTAGAAACTATTTTGAACTACCAAAACAATTTATATGTTACGTATGGTCAACTATATGTTACATTATTACATTATGAAGAATGAAGAGTGAAAATTATATTATACTATGTATAATTTAGAAAGTTTATGAATAGTAAACTTTTAGATTTTAGATGTTTGACACAAGTTTTTGTTACTTTTCATCTTTTCTCTCTTTTGTTGTGAGAATATATGTGTAATTGTGGTGTTAAACATCCGTAGGTTTGTGAGTATATGTGTATTTGTAATGTGGGAACTAATGGTTTTTCATTTTTACGGGTTTTGTTACGGAGAAGCACCGGAGACACTATTGATTCTGTACCAGAACCACCAAAATTTCCCGTTTCCGACCGATTATGTTGCCTTTGCCTTTATCTTTTGTCTTTTGATGATGTTTAGTGATTGTTACGAGGGTGGATGGTGGCGTTTTCGACTGTTTCATCTGCCGTAAATCTATATAAAATGTATGTAATTTAGACTTCATCAGGGCTATAAAGAGTGATATCAAGTTGTGACACAATGCAGTCGCTAATTACGTTTTTTACTTGTTTGTAAGGGCGTCAAATAAAATGCTCGGGCAATGTGCGAGCATGCGCATATAACTAGTTTAAATAATGAAGATCGACTTAGGAGCAAAACACTAAATGATGTATGCAAAGAAGAATTTGGATATGTATAAATAATATGTTTTTGCTTTTTTTATAACATTATTCATATATTAACAATTATTATGTTTATTTTGACATACTGTGGTTAATATTATAAATAAAAATAGTTTTACAAGTATTTAAATCATTTATAATTAGTATTAAAAATTCTTATAATTAAACATGTGTGTAACACATGAGTAATAAACCTAGTGTAAATACTTTATGGTCTGTAATGACGTATTTATGTTTTAAACTTTTTGCTTCAATGTTTTAAGTTAATGAATGTTTTAATTCTATTTTATGTTGTGTATGAACAACTATGATGTCTCTTGGAAACAAGGTCTTACAAGTGACAACAATCTCATGATGTAACCTCCTCGGAAGTTTCACACGGACAACCAAAAGCAAATCCGTGAGCTCTAATTTGATGAAGCGGATAATATTAGTAGCATAAGGGGCCGAATATTACAAAATAACTAACCTAACCTAACCTAACCTAACCTAGGTCAACATAGAGCTAATCTCCTCATCCTACCAATTAACTTCAAGTGATCGTCCAGTTCTTTGTTGGTTCTATTATTTCCACTTAATGTCGCAAGAACCTAGATTTAATTTCGACTTTCAAAAGTCATTTTCTTTTTGAGCTTCATATCTACTTTTAACTTTTTTTTTCATAAAGTACGTTAGTATATCAAGTCGAAAGTAGCTTAGAGCTTTGTATAATCTACTGATAAAGTTAGATGGATCGAAATCTGCACAAAGTAATGATCAACGAGACAATTCAATCAAACACAATCGCAATTACTAAAAATCACGGTTGTATTGATCTTCAACAATAGTGATTACAATATATTTGCAAGGAAAAGCTCTCTTACAAATGAGACTACAATCACTATTTAAAGACAACATAACCTACTAGGAAATATTTACATAAACAGTCCCTAGTCTATACAAAACATAACAAATAGAATATAAATAAACAAAACAAGCTAATCTAGAAAGTTCTACCAATACTCCCCTTAGATTTGTTGTCGTAGTTCATTCTTCACAATCTATTGGTTCTTCTTTAATATCAAACATTGGATTTTCAATGAACGTTTCTTGATCTTTGATAGCTCTGAGAATGGATGACTTGATTTTATTAGCAATTCTGGCTTGAGCAGGCTTTGACTCATTTACCAAAATTGGATTTCTGCCATTTGCTTCAAAATGTCAAGAGATAAACCCGCTAAGTCAACATTTGCATAGATTTCAAAAGGTTTCTTTATGCCTTTAGCTCTCACTTCCAACACACCTTTTGTAGACATTCTCATGCACTTTATATATGGGATAACAGTTTTCTCAAATCCAGCATACGAAAGTGCCTTTTGTAATCGAATTCTTTCAATGGCTGCTGATGTATGTGAAAGTGTATATATATTTTTAATAAAGATTTTTCATACAAATTTCGTTTCAAAAAGGGTTTTCATCTAAAAATACTAAATCACAAACAAAAGGCAAGTGTACCTATCGATTAGTAATATGGTAAAGGGTAAGAACCGGATATCAATCTGTGGACACGATGACTCTCGATAGTAAATTTTTGTTGATGTTCAACCAATAAAATAAGAAAGTGGAGTTCTTTTTAACTAAACTAGCATGCGAACACAAAATATTAAACTAAGGAAATTAAACAAGTGAAATGAGATATTATATTCATTAAGAATCCACTTAACTAAGATGATGAAGAGCACTAATGATGAAGTCAATTAATCAAAACTATAACTAGACTCAGGTTATAGATATCTAACTTTTTTTTTTGAACAGCCAAATGAATTTTATTACTTGAGACCTAGCAAGATGCTAGATTTATAATTACAATTGGAAAGAGAAACTACACCATTGATTCCAATTAAGCGATGTCAACTTAGCACGGTTCTTGATCCATAAAAACGATAGCGACTTTATCTCTCCCAAAAGGTCACGAACCGATTTCTGAATATCTTAAAGCTTCTATCATTTCTCGCTTTCCAAATGCTCCAAAGTGTTATAGATATCTAACTAAAATGATTCTTCGGAAAACTAGAACAATAAACACATCCTAATCACCTACAATCATGCACTTAAGCTCACTTGATTTCTTTTCATATCAAGAACTAAAGATAAAGTAGTAATCCATTAAGACATCCTAATTTCATAATATAAAGAAACTAGAACGATAAACACATACTAATCATCCTAAATTACATAAAGTAGACAAAGTTATGAAATGTTCCAACTTAAAATTCTTAGAACTAAGTCATGTAAATCTAGTGATTGGGGCCACAATTCCAAATCTACAATCCTAATGTGTTCAAGAAATAATAACATCACAATTATCTGTTCAAACATCTTGTGAAAGAAAGCACATTTGTCCAATTTTCATTCATCCAACATTCCATTTATCATTTCTAATCTCATGTCATAAATCATATAAAATTCATTTATAGATTTACAAACAAATTTCAAGAAGATGGGTTTTTTCAACATGTTAAAATCCTAACATCCATCAACATCACATGACAATCTAATTTAGACAAATATAAAACATCATTGGAAATTTATTGTAACTCCATCATGGTTTTTAACATGAAAACATCGCCAAAAATTCATATGAAATTCATCATCAAAGAATAAGTTTAATCCTAATCTAGATAATATAAGTGTTTAGCCCATAAGGCTTACAAAAACTACAACAAAATGATAAAACTACCTAAAAACATACTTAAGAACTACTAATATACAAACCACTAGCAAGCAAGGATAGGGATAGATGATTCTTGAATCTTCTATGGATTCCAAGTGCTCCAAAAATACTCTCCACCACCCGAAATGGATGAAAATTAGGTTTCTTATAGAATTCTGCAGATGAGTACTACTTGGAGCACGACCGTGCTCAAGGTAGTGTTGGCAGCTACAGTGTTTACTTTCTTGCTCAGACCCTTGTCATGACTTTTTTTTCTTTGCTAAATCTCGATTCCCTTATTGAGGTGGAAGAGCACGGTCGTGCTTATAACAAACACGGTAGTTCTTGGGTCAACATGTGCAGCACTACGTGATGCACTACATGTGTTTGGTCTGAGCACTGCCACTGCTTAGTCTGAGCACTGCCAGTGATCTGACCAAAATGTGCAGCACCACCTGGTGCACTGCCTGTGCTTTCGGGCTCGTCGTCTGACCACTTCCAATGCTTGGTAGCATAACCATACTCAGACCAAAATGTACAGCACCACCTGGTGCACTGCCTGTGCTTCCAGGCCTAAGCACTACTAGTGCTTGGTCTGAGCATGACCATGCTCAATTCTGGACTTTGTCAATTTTTGCACTGGAACTCGTTTTTTCTTCATTCTTTTCATCGGTAGGTTAGCTTGGCTGTAGAATCACAAAAACCACAAATAAGTACTTATACTAATAAATCTACAACTGATTAATAACCATTTTTAGGTTAAATGTGAAGAACAAATATGTATATTATTATACATATCACTGCACCTATCACATCAATGATTGATTCGAAAACTTTCGATCATTATTAGCTACTTCAGACTTCAATTTCTCGACTTTTTTATTTCTATGAAAATCAATATAACTCTGATGTAAGAATTTAAGTTCGAATACTCCAAACAATGATATCATCCGGTTTTCCCAATCATTAAAATCATGTACTAGCTTCAACTCGAACGTTTCTTCATGATCAAATGCTTTCAGAATTCTTTTTGAAATCTGATATCCTTCAATCACTTTAAGTCCAGGATTTGTGATATTTTCAAAATCTTCATCTGAAAATTCTAACAAGTATTTTTCTTCAGTTACGATTGACTTCTTTTTCTTTTTCTTCTCATAAAAGTATGCCCTATCTTCTTGACTACATCTTATTTCCAGAAATTGTGGCATTCTTGATACTCTAGCTTCCAATAAAGTTACAAGTTGTTTTTCACGTTCAGCTTGAGTGTGATTTATAGAGGCAACTTGTGAAGCTCCTTTAAGTCTTGAACGGGCAGCCTAATCAAACTTGTGAAATAATGATATACATCACATATTCCGTTTACTCGCTTTATTAAGAATGCATCAAATAATTCATCATATTTCCAAGCAACTATCTTCGCTGCTTTTGATGTATTAGGCACAGTCATTGCGTCCAACAATTCCACAACTGACTTTCCTTTATGCAGTAGCGATCTCACTAGATCTTCAGCCGTTCTTGATTTATTCCACAATTAACAAGTGTCAATTGTACCATCATACGCTCTCGATTCACTTGGAAACATATTCAACAATTCTTGTCTTTTCTTATGAGCATCTTCGCTTTTAGAAATTGATGGAATCTCTTTTGGATCTAGCACTATGAACTTCTTAGTGATCTCAAGATATTAAGGATTGTGATAATCCAAAATAAACATTCGGTTATGAATCTTTTCCGATGCTTGGAAACTCTTAACCAACTTCCTCAGTGAGTCTGATTTCAATCTTCTTAGACTCCTATAAGGATAATTTCGAGATTATAGCCATGATCTCATATGTGAGGCTCCCATCTTATCAAGATTTGGGTGGGTGTAATTCTTCAGGAGGTAGGTCGTCAATGTTCAAACACTCCTGTATTAGTCTCCATTCACCATGTTCAACGACTATCTCATTTAGTTCTACCGATAATGCAGTTTCAACAGCTATTCATTTGTCATACTCTTCGCATAACTGAGTTCTTGTCAGCCCATTCAAATACAACTCATTGTAATTCAATTTCGTCAGATAGTTAGACTTCTCTTCTATATCAAGTGGAATTTCATCAGTTACTACCATTTGTTCTTCAACTGATTTCATCGGTAATTTATCTGCCTCATCTTCAAGAACTTCATCATACCAATTATCTTCTAGATTTAGAGCATCTACCAGTTCATCTTCTTGAACATTTGATTGAGACGGTTGATCTTCAGTTGTTTTTTCCTTTATAGATGATTCAACATCTTCAGTGATAGGGTCAATAGCATCAGTATTTTTTTTCCTTAATGCTTTTTCAAGATCATAATCATCATCGACTTTATTTTCCTCAGTCACTACACTTCTAGCTTTGGTAACAATATGAGACTCAGGTTGAGTTACTTTAGTATTTGTATCAGGTACAAATTCTTTTTCACTTGAAGAAATGTGAGTTTTAGATTCCTGTTGCTTCATCAACTTAATATTAGCTTTAAGATTTACATTCTCAGCCTTTACCAATTCAGACTTATCAGCAAGCTTTTCATACTCATCATTCAACTCTTTGAATACTTTTGAATTCTTTAGATGGTTTGACTTGAATTTTTCTATAATAGCATCCTTCTCAGCTAACTTTCTCTTAAGTTTCTCATTCTTTTCTTGTAAGTTGTTTATCATCAAAAGATAATGTGCAATCTCTTCATTTAGATTTTCAAAACCTTCACTAACCACTTGGTCTGATTTATTTTGATCTTCATCCTTTTCTAGATCAATAACATCAATAGACTTAGTGATCTGAAGGGAAGACTCCTTGATCACTTCTTCATTAGGTGTGCTGATGACTTCAGTATCATCTTGTTCTATAATCACATTCTCATTCATTAGAACTTCTTCTTGAACGGGTATTTGTTCAATAACATCATCGACATTCATCTCTTCACCATTATCACCATCATCATTATCATCTGATGAGCTAGAATCAGATACAGTTTCATGATCAGATTCATCATCATTCTCATCATCTTCATCATTCTCTTCATTATCATCATCTTCATTATCATTATCATCACTTTCATCACCACCTAGTTCTTCTTCCTCAAATTCAGATTCTTATTCAGATTCATTATCAAGTTCTTCTTGAATAAGATCCTTTGGGTTTACAGGTTCGTCATTGATCAAATGGTAGTGAGGTTCATCCACATCTATATTGCCATTGGCCACATTGATGATATATTGGAATAACAAAGTATTAACAACACCAGTAATCACTATTAATCTCTGATATACTTCCTTCGCCATATCTTCCAATACAATCTTTTCACAATCCAATCCATAAGCTACGATGTCTAGATACTCTTCATTGGTCATCAACTATAAGAACCTCAGATACATAAGGAAATTATTCTTTATTCCATTTTCAAGTTGTAAATAAAATCATTTAGAATCCATCTTGCCATATTAAATGGTTAATTTGTAGTTAGTGCCCGATTGGTGATGCAAGTTCAAATGTGAACGAATTGAATCCTGCACTTCTCTTTGACATGCAATGTTGTAAGATATAGCAAATGAGCTTCCAGTGATTCCACAGTCTTGCACAGAAGAACTAATGTTTTGGGAAATTATTAGGATGACCCATTGATATAAACACTTGCTAGCATACTTCCTTAGGAAGATGATTTGGGTCTTGAACTTCTTTTTCGCCTAGTCTCAATGCACTTCTGATTGCATCCTCAGATACTTCAAGCATTCTAACATCAGATATAAAACCTCTGACAACTTTCTTGCCATTGTCATCCTCCTCAACTATAGTCGTTCTCCAAAACCTCCTAATTAGTCTTTTGTAGATTATTGGTTTGGCACACATAGCATACACATATTTCTTTTTCAACAAAAATCTTATCAAATCTTCATATCCAAGAGATTCCAAGCAATTTTCATCAAGAAAAGCTGCTACACTATGCTTTGGTTCCAACTTCATATCAGCCATACCTGCACATTCGATACACATGTAAAAGTATTATGATTTTTTTTAAAAAAAATTTAATATATTCATTGATGATGAACATACGATTTTTACAAGTTTTAAGAGTCGATTTGATGTTTAGATGAATAAGATTAACATATTTTAAGTAACTTTTTAACATCAGTTCAAATCTATTTGATAATTTAGTCATAAAACGTCTGATCAATCCAAAACGTCTGAGTTAAAAACAAGTGATATCAAGTTTGAATCCATTATTTGATGATGATCTTACCTTTAAATCGATTACACTTTGATTCAGAATCGATTTAGGTCAAAATGACACAATCGGGTTCAGAGAAGATGAACAGACAATCGCTTATTTGCACATGTGAAAAAGTGAGAAAAACTGTTATGTGTGGTGGTATTTATAGCAACAGGCCTAAATAGTTAGCCGTATGACAACTGTTTGGCCGTTTGGGAAAAATACTTAGAAAATTTCACATAAAAATCTAGGCGTACGAGAACTGTTTAGCCGTATGGTAACTGTTAAGCCATATGGGGTTACCAAAACGTCCACAAGTTAGATTTTATCTGAGATTTTCAGCCGCATGATCACTGTTTAGCCATTTTAGGTTTCCAAATGTCTAAACCCTTAGTTTTTATCCAAGATTTCAGCTGTTTGAGGACTATTTAGCCGTATGGGAACACAAAACGTCTAACAATTAGACAATTTTACATTCAATTATGAAATGACTACACCTTCACATTGACACTATTTGGCCATTTGAGCATCATTGTATGTTTGAAACACTTAGACATAACTCAACTTGTAGTGGTATGACACTTCATTCTCAACACTTTCATTTGAACTGACCACATGAGCACCGTTTGGCCGTATGAAGGGTTGTGAGATGACCAAAGTTCAATAGTTAGAAAATTTCAAACAAATTCAGCCATATGGATACTGATTGTCCATTTGGGCATTGTTTAGCCATTTGGGCACTGTTTAGCCATATAAAGAACATCATATGTCTCGGACTTAGAAAATTCTTCGTTTGGGCATGCCAGTACTGTTTGTCCGTTTGGTCATTTGACTTGAGCAATTTTCATCTTATTTATCGACTGTTGACTTTGACTTCATTAAATGCTTCATTTGAACACTTGAAATCATCAATTCTAATCATGTTACAACTAAAATCGAATGAATTTAATTTCAAACATATTAATGACATCAAATTTATCAAAATTTCACTATTTTTATTTCTTTTTATGGTTTTTCAACTTTTGACCAATTTTAACACATTTACAAATATATCACATTTCAATAAGCAAGAAGCCTTTTCAAATTCATTTTCTTAAAAATATTTTGTGACATATCCAACACTTACGCTAGACCATTTTAGTATTATCCAAATAATCCAAACCACATTCTTTATTTTTCAACCACTTTCAAGATATTTTTTTTTTGATTTTTGATATTTTCTTTATGTCTTCCCCTAAAATTATGAATTTCTTTGAAATTTAAAAGTTTTAAGATGACTAAGAAAATCATCAATGATTCCACATGCCTGCACACAAAGCACACAAAAATTAAAATATGTATTCTAAATCATGTTTTGTTGATTTTTGAGAATAGACATTTGATTTGTGTTTTAATTGAGTGATGAAATGTTTACAAATCAATTAGCTAGAGTTGACAAACTTACTTTTTCTATTCAAGATGATCAATTAAGGTTGATTTACAATGAACTCATGTGACCCATACTTAGATCAATAGCAAGCTCTACTCACATCAAAACAACATGTAAGCCCTTTAACAACTTTAATACCCGGTCATTTACAATATAATCAGTGATTTTTTTCGGGGATTTGAAGAAATCCATAAATGGAAGTCTTAGGTGGTGTTCCCTTTGGAAACCTTCTTTTATATTCCGCTTTGTAATTTGTTGGCTAAGTTCCACATTAGGAATCTTTTGTAAATCTTGAAGTGTTCCAGGTCTGTAGCTCACTACAATAAAGGATACCTCGTGTGAAACTTCAGGTCTTTGGGGACCACAACAAAGAAGTTCACAAATGTTTTACTTAACATGTATTTTATTGCGTCATTACCTGGTGCGTGTAAGTGACATCACAAGAAGTTTATCTGAAAGGCCTCACTCAACACATGACATAAGATGTTTCGTGACACAAAGATCATGATTATTTAGTTAAACCTTCATTGAATGTACTTGTTCAGTTTAATTGTCTGAGCCACCTCGCACATCAATTAACAGGAATCAGTCTTTATTGATTGAAAATGATGTTTCGGATAAATCAAGTCTATCTATTTTGCACGCCAGATTCTTCTTATTCTGTTTTTTAGTTTTTCTTTTAAATAAAAATAAACACACATGCATTCATACATATAACTAAGGCATGAAATCAAAGAATGATTTTATTTATTATATTTTTGGATTTTCAGGCTTTTAAATGTTTTTTTATTTTCTTTAAAAAAATATGATTTAACCATGGTTGATTAAACCAATTGATTGAACTAAAAATTCAAACCGACCCGGAAAAATGATTTAATTGATTGTTGGTGTGAACTTTTATCAGTATTATTAAACCCTTTTCAAAATTATCTCGAAGAAAGTGATATCGAATTGCGATATGTTTGGTTCTGGAATGTTGAACCGGATTAGCAGTAATAAACATAGCAGCAGTATTGTCTATGTAGATAGGAGTATTAAGAAATTGAACCCATAGTCCAAAAGATGATTTTGCAACCAGAGGACTTGAGAACATGCTGTAGATGCAGCTATGTACTCAGATTCTGCTTCTGTTTCTTGCATTACCATGACACGAGTCTAGGGCCTAAAAATTGACAACAACGGTTGTTGATTTACGATCTAGGGCACATCTACCAAAATAACTATCAAAGTAATCGTGCAGCTTGAAGTTGCCTTCGTACGGGTACCAAAGTCCTAGAGCTGGCTTTCCTTTAAGATAACAGAAAATGCGTTTGATAGTGATTACATGAGACTCTTTAGGATCTACTTCATATCGAACACAAACACACACCGCATACATGATATCTGGCCTCGATGTTGTTAGATACATCAATGAACCAATCATAGAACGATATAGTGCTTGATCCACCGATTTGCCTTTTAGATCCCGCTCGATTTTTTAGTTGACGTCAGACGGAGTTCAGATAGATTGGCGGTCTTACATCTTGAATTTCTTTAGAAGCTTGTCGGCGAATTTCTCTTGCTTAATAAATATTCTGTGTTCAAACTGCGTCACTTTAAGTCCAAGAAAGAAATTAATCTCTCCTATCGAACTCATCTGAAATCGTGCTTTCATTATCTCTTCAAACTCTTTGCACATGGCAGGACTTGTTGATTCAAAGATAATGTCATCAACATATGCTTGAACACACAATAAGTCATTTCCAGCCTTCTTGATGAACAAGTTAGGATCGACTAGACCTCTTGAGTATCCATGACCAATTAGATGTTTTGACAATGTCTCGTACCATATCCTTGGAGCTTGATGAAGTCCATAAAGTGGTTTGCTTAATTTATATACTCGATGTGGAAATTCTGGATCCTCAAAACCTAGAGGTTGTTTAACATACACATTGTCTGTGATAGGACCATATATGAAAGCACCTTTGACATCCATCTGATACACTTTGAACTTCATAAAAGATGCATAAGCCAGATAAACTCTTATTGCTTCCACTCTAGCTACATGGGCAAATAATTTTTCATAGTCAATCCCTTCCTCTTGGGTGTATCTTTTTGTGACGAGTCGAGCTTTGTTTTGAATTATAATACCTCTTTCATCAGGCCTGTTTTTGAACAGTCATTTTGTTCCGATGGCATATTCTCCTTCTAGTAAATCCACTAAGTTCCATATCTTTTGTTTTCTGAATTGTAGAAGTTCTTCCTAAGCTTCAATCCAGTTGTTGTCTTTCAAAGCTTCAGAATTGTTCTTGGGAACCACTTGAGATAGGAAGCATGAAAGCAGACAAATGTTAGTTGTTTTCGTTTGGCTCGCATTGTTCGCTTTTCCAAAGGACCAATGTTCCAGGACACTGGATGATTCTTGTGAATACAAACTGTAGGAATCGCATCACTTTGAATATTCACATCCAGATTTGATTAATTCAGATGAGATTGATCTTGTAACAAGGAAGATGTGTGACGATGGAAATTCGGTACTTCAGACGGTGAATTAATGAGAATCCAGTCTATCATTGATTTCTTCACCATCAGAATCTGAAAAAAGACTGAAAAGCCTTTAATACTGAAGAATATCCTAGAAAAAATCCATCATATGCTTTTGCATCAACTTTCCCTAAATGATCACTTGAACTTAAAATCGACACTGGACAACCAAAAGATCTTAAGAATTCAATGTGTGGTTTTCGACCAAAAACTAACTCATAAGGAGTTTTATTTTTATCCTGCACAAGAAGAGTTCTATTTTGTACAAAACATGCCGTAGAGATAACTTCGTCCCAAAATGTAATTGGAATTTTAGCATCCGCTAGCATGGATCGGGCAAAAGTGTGGTTCATCCTTTCAGCAACTCTGTTCTGTTGTGGAGTCCAAGGAGCACTCAATTGCCTAATGATACCTTTATCTGCACAAAACCAATAATAGAATTCTTAAACTTAGTTCCATTATCACTTCTGATAATTTTAACTTTATGATCCAGTTGATTTTCTGCTTGAATGATAAACTCTTTTAAAATGTCACTGGTTTCAGATTTGGTATGAAGAAAGAAAACCATGTAAATCTTGTAAAATCATCAATGATGACAAAACAATATGATTTCTTCTCGACACTCTGCACGTTTTTTGGTCCGAACACATCCATGTGCAACATTTGGAGTGACTTGAAGTTTGATTTTATCAGCTCGATTTTGCTTTCCCTTCAAACACGCTGAGCAGTAATCAGTTGTAGCGAGTTTCTTTAATGGAATTCTAACTACGTGATTTCCGGCTGCTAGTTTGTTCATATTTCTGAAATTTGAATGTTCGAGATGCCTATGCCAAAGCTGGCTTTCATCATTTGATGGTTGTGCAATCATACATGTTGTTTCGAAAAATGGCATCAACTTGAGACATGTCAAGCTTGTTGATATGTGCAAACGTATATATATAATAACTAGTAAAAACACCTAGTTTTAATATTTATAAAAACCTAGACAAACCTACTAAATCACACACAATCAGCAGTGGACCGGTCGGATGTAATATAGTGTACGTAAGTCCGGGTGTGGACCCACAGTGTCACACCCTCAATTTTCCACAAACGGGGTATCCGTTAGGCGTGTGACATACCAGGATCTCAAACCATTAGTTACACGAACTTTGACTCAACGTTTATAAAAATATTTAACTTTGTAAATAACCAAAGGTTCAGAGTTTAAATGTTAAAACCAACTTTTAGCGGAAG
>JAOYNQ010139778.1:0-22571 GCA_026259685.1 Tagetes patula
ACACTCAAGAAGAAGGTATTGACTATGAAGAAGTGTTTGCTCCGGTCGCTCGACTTGAAGCTATTCGCGTTTTTCTTTCCTATGCCTCTTTCATGAAGTTTAAAGTGTATCAAATGGATGTCAAAGGCGCATTTTTGTATGGACCAATTACCGATGATGTGTATGTCAGGCAACCTCCAGGATTTGAAGATCCTGAGTATCCACATCGTGTATACGAACTGAGTAAAGCTCTATATGGTCTACATCAAGCTCCAAGAATTTGATACGAGACGTTATCTAAACATTTGCTGGAACATGGTTTTTCGAGAGGTCAAATTGATCAAACTTTATTCATGAAGCGGGATATTGAAGATCTTTTGTGTGTTCAAGTATATGTAGATGATATCATCTTCGGATCAACCAGTGCATCCATGTGCAAAGAATTTGAGGATATTATGAAAGCCAGATTTTAGATGAGTTCGATGGGGGAGATCAATTTCTTTATCGGATTGCAAGTTAAACAGTCAGTAGACGGAATTTTTATCAATCAGTCAAAGTTCTTGGACAAACTGTTGAACAAATTCAAGATGCAAGATTGTCAGACTATTCGTACTCCATCTGATGTAAAGTGCAAAATCCAACCTGATCCAAAAGGCAAATCTGTTGATCAAACACTTTACAGATCAGTGATCGGTTCGTTGATGTATCTTACTGCTTCAAGCCGGACATTATGTATTCTGTATGTGTATGTGCCAGATATCAGTCAGATCCTAAAGAGTCGCACCTGATTGCTGTCAAACGTATTTTCAGATATCTCAAAGGGAAACCTTATCTCAGGTTATGGTATCCTTATGATGGGAATTTTGAATTATATTGTTATTCTGATAGTGATTTTGGTGGTTGTGCTCTTGACAGGAAATCAACCACTGGTGTATGTCAGTTTCTGGGTCCTCGCCTAGTCTCATGGCAATGCAAAAAGCAGACCAATGTTTCTGTATCTACTGCTGAAGCAGAGTACATTGCTGCATCTGCAGGATGTTCTCAAGTTTTGTGGTTACAAAATCAATTACTTGACTACGGGTTTAATTTTCTCAAAACTCCCATTTATGTAGACAATACTGCTGCTATGTTCATTACTGCTAATCCTGTTCAACACTCAAAAAACAAAGCATATCGAAATACGATATCATTTTCTCAAAGACAACTCTGAAAAAGGTCTAATAATTTTGATTAAAGTTCATACCGACAAACAACTGACAGATTTTTTCACGAAACCATTTTTGTCAGGACGGTTAGAATTTTTAATTCAATCCATAGGACTAATCAATCATGATTAATTCTATTTTTATGAAAATCAAAAGACAAAATCTGAAAATATAAAATTCAAAAATATAATAAGTCGATGTCATTTATTGATTCCTATGTCATTTTATTCTTGTATTATGAGTGTGCATGAAAAAGAAAAGAAAACAAAAAGATAAAGCATGTCATAAGAATCTGTATTGCAAAAAGTGAGAAATGATAGATACACTAGACATTATTTGATACATCATTTTTAATAATAAAGACTGATAAGTGTAAATTGATGTGCGAGACGGCTCATGCAATTAAACTGAAAAAGTAAGTTGTAGGCAAAAACAAAAATTCCAAAAAGGAATTCAAAAGAAGTCCCAAAGAGGACCAAATTCAAATAGAACCCAAATTCCACACTGTTTATGTTTGTAAGTGACCAGGTTTTTGTGAAAAATGCATTATAGTTGTTGTTGATAAGGAAATAGATTGACATATATATACATGTGGGTCACATAAGTCATTCTAATTGAACCTTAATCTCATCTTGATACTGAAAAAGTAAGTGTGCCAGCTCGAGCTAATTTGTATGTTTTCATATGATCACTCAATCAACACACAAGTCAAATGTCTATTCAAAACTTGCAAAACATGTTCACATGATGAATGGTATGATCTCACTGCGATGTATTGATTCACTGCATTGCATATGTATTTATTTTAATGTGTGTGTTTTGTGTGTGCAGGCATGTGGATTCTCTAATGACACGTCGACATTCTTTTTAAACTTAAAATTCCTAGAAATTTCAAGTTTAGGGGGAAAAATAAAATGAAAAGTACTACTTTTGAAAAGAAAAAGAAAAAGATGGAAAGTATTCAAAATAAGATGCAAAGCATCCTATAAATTGAAAAGAAAAAGAAAAAGTCAAAATTTGTGAAAATCATGTGTTGAATGTATGGATCAATTGTCTAATGCAAGCAAATGTGTTGTTTATGATAAAAATAAATCCAAAGTCTTGTGATTATTATGAATGAAAAAGAAAATTTAATGTGTTTAAATTTGTTGCCCTAATCCATGATTGATATTAATTACAAAACCCTAATAAGGATGTCTTGTCTAATTAATATGTCGAGAATGATTGCAGGTGCAATAAATGCAGTTGAAAAAGTGAAGAAAAATGTCTAAGTGTTGAAGAAAGTTTGTTACTATGCAGCCGAGTGATGTTTTTAACTAGCCGGATGATAGTCTTATGTGGCCAAGTGACAAATTTGAAACAACTGTGTAATCGGGTGATAAAATGGAAGTTACTGTGTAGACACATGATGCTTATCTAGCTGGGTGATTAAGTCTTTAACTTGCCGGGTGATGATATGATTATCTAGCCGGGTGATGATGTTTTAACTTGCCGGGTGAAGAATTTGAAGCTACTATGCAGTTGGGTGACAAGATTCTGAAGTTACTATATAGCGGGGTGAAGGGTGAAACAAGTCAAGGTGTAGTCGTTTCAAGTCTATCTATGCTTATCATGTTGACACGTCTCAACAGTGACACGTCTCAACAGTGTTCAACCGCTTAAAAGACTTGTGAAATATTGTTGATTCAAGTCTTGACACGTCTCAACAGTGTCTGACCTGTCTCAACACTACCTCACACGACTAAGTGTTTTGACCCATCCCATGTTCAAAATGATGAACAAGTGTTTACAAATGTTGACACGTCTCAACAGTGTTGACACGTCCCAACAGTTGTGACCCGTCTAAGATATCTTATTAACAAACTTTAAACACTATGACTCGTCCAAACAGTGTTGACACGGCTAAACAGTGTCTCAGCCGTCTCAACAATGCATGACCCGTCTAATTTTTTTGTGTGTTATTTCTGTGTGTTCATCACTTGACCTGTCCAAACAGTAATTGACCCGTCTCAACAGTACATGACCCGTCCAAGGTTTTTATGTGTTGATCCGTCTGAAATGTTGACCCGTCTCATCCACATATAAATACCCTTCTCTTCACAAACACTTATCATTTTTCACAATAACTTTCAAGCAAACACTCTGATTTTCAAAATCATCATATATCATATTCAATCAACGATTCTGTAACAAGTTTTAGAGATTGAATAAGGTATAATCATCATGATCAAACATCATTGACACCATTGTTGTTTTAAAAATTGAAATATTGATGATGAAAAGTAACTGAACTTGAATCGACACCTTGATTATTTGTGTAAAAACTGAAATCGATTGTTGTAATAGGTTAAAGTAACTGTTAATCACCAACATTCATCCATTAATCAACATCAAAACATTTAAAATCGACTGAATCAAAGAAAAAGTTTCAAACAGGGTCGAAACCGCCATTGATGAATATTGAATCATGTTCATGATCTTGATCAAAATGATGTAAAACATGCTTTTAGATGATCAACTGATGCTAAACCATGAATATAAATCATTAAAAACAACATCAAGCATCAATCACAAATTTGTGATCAAAGTGACTAAGTGTTAATGTTCATAAAAATTGATTTAAACAGTTAACAATAGACATTGTTACACAAAGTTTTTGAATATAAATCATGAATATAAATCATTAAAAACAACATCATTCATCAATCACAAATTTGTGATCAAAGTGACTAAGTGTTAATGTTCATAAAAATTGATTTAAACAGTTAACAACAGACATTGTTACACAAAGTTTTTGAACAAATGATGCTATCAATTGTTTTAGAATCAATGTGTTTAAGTGTAGTGTTGATTGTTATATATTGTTATTATACTTGTCTCTTTACACAAATGTTGATCACTTGTTGATTACTTGTCATTCTTGATTACTAATACATATGTCTCTGTTTTCAGATGAATAATCTCAAGTATGAACCAAAGCACAACACTGTGGCTCTGCTGGATGAGAATATTCATGAAGCTGAGGGTTATCAAGAAATGATCAGATTTCTCAGAAGAACAAGATATGTCTATGCAATGTATGCAAAACCGATTGTTTACTCAAGACTTATCAAATCTTTCTGGAGAACAACTGAAGTAATCACAAATGAGGCCGGTGTATCTGTGATTAGAGGATTTATTACCAGACAGTTGCCTTTAACTGTGTCTGAGGAGGCCATTAGATATGCATTATTCTTAGATGATGAAGATGCTAATGCACTTGATGAGCTTACAACTGCTGAATGCCAGGAGTGCTTTATCAATATGGGACGCCCTCCTATATTCCCCAAGAAGCAGTTTGTAAGAGCAAGATTGTGCAAGCAATGGAAATTGTTGTGTTGTGTTATCCAACATTGCTTATCCAGAAGAAGTGCTGGATTTGACAATTGTCCATCTGATATTGCATCCCCCATTGTTGCAATAGCCACAAACCGACCATTCAATATGTCAAGATGGATAATGAAGGGATTCATCTTCAATTTAGTGAAGGGGAAGAGGTTTAAATTTCTGATGTACCCAAGATTCTTACAACTTATCATCAATGAAGCATATCCGATGATTAAGGAATAAGGAGTGAATGGTGGTATGTTTGTTACTGAGGACATGAATGCTGCATCATATAGGAAGATGAGCATTGGGAATGTGGAAGATGTTGAGTTGTTTAACTATATGAGGGATATAGCCAATAATCAAGAAGACATAGCTGCTAAATATCATCATATTGCTCGGGGAAAAATATTTGATCCTTTAGACATCGTGGACGATATTCCAAATGCTCGTTTGGATGATGATGATGAAAGTGATAATGATGGTAATGAAGGTGAGTCTGATGATGACAACGATGATGATGATGATATGGATGATTCAGATGATGATGGAAATGATGGTGGTGATAATGAAGAAGAAGATATAGAAATGAATATTGATATTCCAGAGTTGGAACCAGTTATTGTAGAGGATGTAGTTGTGACTAATCCTATGATTGAAGATGTTCCAGAGGTGGAATCAATTGATGTAGTTCATATTGCTCATCAAGTTATGGCAGAAGCAGAGTCTGTGGCACGGGCAGATGATGAAGCTAATGTTATTATATCTGTTCCTGAAAATGTAGAGATTGCCACTACTTCTGCTCCAGCAACAGAACATGCTGAACAACCATCGGGGACTTCACCTAAGGTTGGTTTAGATGTTCAAATGAGTGAAGAAAATGATGAGATATTTCACTTAAAAAGGATGGTAGCCAAACTCCTTGATGCCAATGCTCAGTTAAAAGCATCAAATGAAAGGAAGAAGAAAAGACTTACATAGTTTTGGACTATGCATCAAAAGAACCTTGAAACATTCAAGGAGTTGGATGATGAAAAGCTGAAAGTTGATTACGAGGAATTGCAAGCAGAATGCAATACTCTGAGAGCAGAGAAGGAGATATTGGAGAAATGGATGAAGGAAAATGAAACGGAAAGTTCTGAATCTGATAAAGATTTTGTTGCGGATGAAGATGTTGGAGTGTCTGAGACTCCTAGGGACGTCACTGTTTATTATACAAGGTCACGACGATAAAAAACAGTGACATAACCAATTGAAGAATCTGTCCATATTCCCGATGAAGCTGCAGCTATCGTTCCATATGATAAGGCTGAGGGAAAACGTAAGTTGGATGCTGTACCCGAGATTCTAGAAGATGATATCACTTCTAAGAAAGCTAGAACAGAGGAAATAGCTCAGGTTGAGCCAGTTCAAGCTGAAGTTGTTAAAGAAACTGAAGTGATAGATATATCGGGTGAAGCAGGTCCTTCAAGTTTTGATACATAAATGGTTGCTAGTGATGAGATTCCGGTTGATCTCGATGCACGATTCGCATATTTGGAGCAAATGAAGTATAATCCTGTCTATCTGAATGGACTTACTATCAGTCAGATAAATGAGGAGTATGAAAAATGCATGAATGCTCAAGATCGTGTTGATGGAGATAACCGTGATTTTGTGGTAGAACCGGGTGAGTGGACGCCTTTACAAGAAAGCCTGAATATTGATTATCTTCCACCAGAAGAATTGTATCATCAAAATCCTGAGGAGATGACCACTGTGGACATGCGTCAATGGTTACAATCAAGACATTATCCGTATAAGACGTTGAAGAGATTGAAGAAAGAATCTCTGAAGAAGATTGTTGTGAGTTTTCAAGCTATTGAAAAGATGCACAACCGAATGTTTTTCTTGGATTACAATAATCCACAGTACTATGAACTTACGAAAAGGTTCAAAGTATTGGAGCCAAAGGACATACCATTGATGTCATTACCTGAAGATGCCCACGAGAAGAGGAAAGATTTGATCGACATGTCTCCAAGTGAAGTTAAAGCTTACCACGTACCGATGGAAGTATGAGAATCATGGCACAAAGCTGCCACAGCAGGTGATATTGTGAGATCACTGCTGAGTAAAAGTCAATCTGTTGCCAACCTGCTTGATTCAATGATCGTACCGGAAAAGTCCAAGGACGTGAAGATCATTGCATGGAAATATGATGAAGTGTTTGATGCATTCCTGATAAAGCGTGTGAATGGTTTGTGTGACGTCTATCACTATTACTCGAGCATCTTTAAACTTCCAGTTCAAGATCTCAAATAGTTGCACAAACTAAGACTGATCAATCACACAAGGGCAGAAAGGGTGAAAAGTGTGTTATGCTGTTGGATGCTGGGATCAGTAGAATGCCTAAGTTTTTTGAATTTCGTGGCCAACAAGAACATAAGATATATTTGGATAACAAGAAGAAGAAAACGAAGAATTTGACACCCCGAGACATGTACTTAGAAGAATTTTCTAATGAATTCTTTGATAAAGTGACTAATCCCGGATTGAAAGTGTTCGATGGTTCGCAGAAGACGAAGCCAATTCTGCAGTTTTTCTATCATGAAGAAACGTTTGAGCTGAAGCTAGTTCGTGATTTAGATGATTGGGCACATGATATGATCACTTTATTCAGCACGTTTGAACTTAAGCTGTTGCACCCATCATACATTGATCATATGCGAAGTCATAAAATGGACAAGGCAATAGACCCATTGGCTGAAGCAGACAGAAAGTTATTTGAAATTATGATTGAAGTGATTGGTGCTGTTATAGAAAAGATCAGATTAAGGAAAGCATTACTCAATGCCATCCTTGTGAAGATCAACATTCCGGAGATCGAATTTATGCGGATCACATCCAAGGGTACTTTAGAAGTACGGGCCAAAGGATTGAAGAGGCCGTACGAAATTTATGCTAACATTGACTTTGCAGGTATCACTTTGGAGACGCTTAAACAGATGGCTGCTTGTAATATACTCACCAATGAGTCAAAGCCAAGATAAGCTAAGATAGTAGAAAAGTTCAAGTCTTGCATCGAAGAAGCCGTTAAAGAACAAGAAGATTTTACCGGAAAAGAGCTGCTGAAAGTGAAAGATGAACCTGAAGAATTTGAATGATGAAAGATTGATTCGAGAGAGATTTAATGAAAAGAGAAGATTAAAAGCTGAAAGTTTTGTTTTAAAGACCAAAGATAAATCTTAGGGGGAGTACTGTTAGGGCTCATTCCATGTATAAGATTTACTTTGTTCTTAGTTTATACAAGTTTGTATAGTGTAGGGTTAATTTTGTATTATCCCTAAGTGTTGATGCATAAAGCATGTTGCTAGTAGGTGTTAGAGAGAGAGTCTAGATCACCAATACATGCTAGAGAGAGAAACTGTGTGTGTGATTATATTCTCCTGCACTCTGTACTATAACGATTTTGCTTTGATCATCAATACAAAAGAATTATTTACTAATGAATTGTGTTGCTGATTGAATTGTTGTTGATCATTCTGATTTGTGGCAGTATCGATCCAATTGAACCTATCAAAGGTTTTCACCTAAAAATACTAAATTACACACAAAAGGCAAGTGTACCTATCGATTAGTAATATAGTAAAAGGTAAGACCAAATATCAATCCGTGTACACGATGACTCTCGATAGTAAATTTTTGTTGATGATCAACCGATCAAATAAGAAAGTGAAGTTTTTTTTTAACTAAACTAGCATGGAAACACAAAATATTAAACTAAGGAAATAAAACAAGTAAAATGAGATATTATCCAAACTAAGAATCCACTTAACTAAGATGATAAAGAACACTAATGTTGAAGTCAATTCTTAAAAGTATAACTAGACTAGACTCCGGTTACAAATATCCAACTAAAATGATTCTTCGGAAAACTAGAACGATAAACACATCCTAATCACCTAAAATCATGCACTTAAGCTCACTTGAGTGAAAATGGCTCCCCACTCTCCACAACCCAAAATTGTTGCAAATGAGGCTTTCTATAGAATTCTATAGAAACGTTCTTTTAAAACCGCATTATAGAAAAATAACATCACCTTTTATAGTGTCGTTTACTTCCATCATCAATACACTTGGTTTACCTACAACTGTGGTTATATGAATTCAAATGTCTTAAAAATCGAATACATTAGAAACCGAGTGATCTATGCATTAAAACTATAAATTGGTGTATCCAAATTACCAAACACTCATGAAGCTAACTTTTCTATAATCCTAATAAACTAAATATATACATACACACCATCAACTAATGGTTATGAACTTGTTAATATCATGAACATTTGATATCTATATCTTACACACATGAAGTTGGTTTTCACAAACTAAAGTTTATTACAATTTTGAATCTTGAACTTGGCTATCCAAAATTTAATCTATGAGCTTGTTTACTTGAACTTGACTATCTGTATCTGTGAACAAAACTACTCAAATGAGCAATGGCTACCTAATAAACTTAATTCTATAAAAATCAGCAATTTATTTATAATCTTAAACTAAACTTCACAAAAAAATAATTGCTATTGAGTATGATTTCGGAACCTATGGGTATCATCACCTTAACTAAGAGACTTTTGTGTACCGTTGACTCGCATGTGATCAAATAAACTGTGTGGTCCATGTAAATACTAAAGTAATTACGGGTGCACACGGAATTATGGAAGTTGGTGCATGGAAACCATAGTAAGTTTTGTCATGTGTTTGTGAGTAATGCAACAAATATGGTATGATAAGGGCATGGTGGATACGCCGCTGGTACATCATATATATAAGTGTTTCTGTAATACTATCAAATGAAGCATTATCTGTGAACTTTGATGTCGTGCTATTCTGGTACTCCATTAATATGGTAATCGTATATCATTGAGTAAGATAAACTACAATCTAAGTTGATCTAAAAATAACAACCAATTACTATTTGAGCCCATGCAGAAAATAAGAAATCAATTCTTATCATTTAGAAATCAAAATTTAACAATTTTCCATACATATTACCATTTGTCATCATCATCATCTAGTGCTTAAGTTGGTGTAATCTAATTCAACTCCCTGAGACTAACGTATCCTTGTTCAAATCAGAAGAGCTAAATAACGTAAGTACATTTATAATGGAAAGCTAAATAATCGCATCTTCTAGTTTCATCTTCTGTTTCTGTTTGAGCAAATTTCAGGACAAAATTTCTATAAGGAGGGTAGACTGTGACATCTTCCCCAAACCCGAACCCGAATGGCCGACTTTAACCCAAAGTTAACTATCTTTATTGTATTCGTATTTATTTTTCTCAAATATGTCGAACCTTTATGCTAGTTCCCGTCTTTAATAAATCGACCGAATTATCATCTAACTTTTACTAATTAAATATTAAATGCAATAATTAAATCTCCAAAATATATATATAAATATTATTTTATCAAAAAGATTTAATAAATATTATTGAAGATAAGTACATTTAAAGACTAAAAATAACCATTCAACGTCCACAACAACTTTAACATGCAAAAAGACGTCAACTTTATAAACGAAACGAGATAACGTGGTTAAGTTAGTTAAATTAAGTATTTATTTAACTTTGTGTCAAAACTATCAAATCTTAAACTTATATTAAAGTTTGAATTAAAAACATAAACTAATCAAAATCATAAGGGCCATTTCTATAAAAATCTAAACCAATTTGCCCACCATCTCGTCGCATAATGTGATTCCGGCGTCTACACATTCTGGCCACTTGACCGGAATCCTCCATTTTCGGAGAGATCTACTTATTCATTTTTAAGCCTTATTAACTAAATCAAATGTATACAAAACCGTACTAACACCCTCCTAGGCATGTTTTGAACATTCAATCTTTTTCTAAAAATCAAATGGCCTCTTTAATTCTCATTTCAAAATCGAACATTAAACCCACTTTAACCAAATCGACCAAAATGCTTTCAATCAGTAAATTGATTAAACCAAAATGATCATATCGACAATTGGAAGACTTTTGTAGCATTCAGTTGAATTAAAATTAACGAATTAAACACCAATTAATCTCATTTATCTCGTAAACAGCTCGCGAGCCGTTTGACTATTTTTACAAAACAATAATCTAACTGATTCGTCGTTCTCAATCTCCTAACCTCGCTCTCGCTTCCTGCAACCTCAATTTCAAGCATCAAACCCGAGAAATTCGTAAGTAATCTTCATCCTTCATTTCTGTTCGCTATCAATCGATAATCTAAACATCAATTTAATCTCCAATTGTCTTAGGGTTTTCATTTGTCGCATCTCAAGGATCGTTTCTGCAAAAGCAATTGGATTTTAACAGCCTCTAGGTTCCAATTTCATTTCAAACCCATCAAGTAGCTGTTCTTCGTCTTCATTGATTCATATCGTTGCCAATCAAGCAAGTGTTTTATGTTAAAATGCTCCATATCATGTCTAGATTGAAAGCCCTTTATAAATTTCGGGTTTCATTGTTGGAATCAAAAGTATTTTGCGAATTAGTATTCTAAGGTTTATGTGAAGAATTGGGTTTTTATGGAAAATAGGTTGAAACAATTGGTTGTGGAAATCTGATCAATATAAAGCTTCTGGTTTATTGGTTTATTGTCTGTGTGATGAACTATGGACCTAGGTTCGAAACCAAGGGCTTATATATTTTTATCATTTTTGTTTAATCATATTACTAATCATTTTTATAAAATATCTTAAATCTAAATACTAATAACAAACAATATATATTATAACTAATAGGTTTTACAAATAAGACTCTCGTATGGAATTTTGTATATTTTAAAATTGAGCAATTTTTTTAATCTATTTCCCATAAAAACCCAATTCTTCTCACAAACCCTTGAATACTAAATCTCAAAATACTTTGGATTACAACAATAAAACCTAGATTTTATAGAGGGCTTTGAATCTAGACATGATAAGGAATATTTTAACATAAAACACTTATTTGATTGACAACGAGTTGAATCAATGAAGACGAAGAACAACTACGCGACGGGTTTGAAATCAAATTGGAACCTAGAGGCTGTTAAAATCCAATTGCTTTTGCAGAAACGATCCTTGAGATGCAACAAATGAAAACCTTAAGAAAATTGGAGATTAAATTGATGTTTTGATGATCGATTAATAGCGACCAAAAACAAAGAGGATGAAGATTACTTATAAATTTCTGGGGCTTGATACTTGAACTTGAGGTTGCAGGGAGCGAGAGGAAGGTTAGGAGATTGGGATTGTCGAATGAATTAGATTATTGTTTTGTAAAAACAGTCGAACGGATCGCAAGTTAATTACGAGATAAATGAGATTAATTGTTGTTTAATTCGTTGATTTTAATTCAATTGAATGCTACCAACGTCTTCCAATCATTGGAATGATTGTTTTGGTTTAATAAATTTACTGATTGAAAGCATTTTGGTCGATTTGGTTAAAATGGGTTTAATGTTCGGTTTTGAAACGAGAATTAAAGAGGCCATTCGATATTTAGAAAAAGATTGAAGGTTCAAAACTTGCCTAGGAGGGTGTTAAGACGGTTTTATATACATTTGATTTGGGTAAAAAGGCTTAAAAATGAATATTTAGATCTCGCCAGAAGTGGGATTATGGCCAAGTGGTTGGAATTTGTAGCGCCAGAATACGGTATGCGACTAGAGAGGGGGGGGGGGGGTTTGTTTATATTTTTACAGAAATGGCCCTTATGGTTTTGATTAGTTTCTGTTTTTAATTCAAACTTTAATATTAGTTTCAGATTTGAAAGTTTTGGCACAAAGTTAAATAAATACTTCTTTTTCACTAACTAACTTAACCACGTTAACTAGTTTCGTTTATAAAGTTGACGTGTTTTTACACGTGTAAGTTGTTGTGGACATTGAATGGTTGTTTTTAGTCTTTAATTTTATTTATCTTCAATAGTATTTATTAAATCTCTTTTATAGAATACAATTTATATATATATATATATTGGAGATTTAATCACTGCATTTAGTATTTAATTGGTAAACGTTAGATGATAATTCAATCGATTTATTAAATACGAGAAATAACATAAAGGTCCGACATATTTATTTATATTAATAATGATACATTACATTTTTGAGAAAAATAAATACGAATGCAATAAAGATAGGTAACTTCGGATACGAGTCGGTCACGATTTTAGGTTTTGGTCAGATGTTACACCATCAGTCACAGCCCAATTTGATTTCTCCTCCATTTTTTAACCTGACCCAAACCCATGCAAATAACTTTCTTGACCAAAACCTATTTAATTTAGGTCATTACCAGAAGCCCCCACCACCCCTTTTCGACAACAACATATCTTTCCCAACCCTTTTTAAACTCATCATATATTCCTCCTCCTCCCCCTAAGATTGTATTCCAATCTCAACCCTTCAACACACCACCACCACAATATTTGACCCCTATTCACTCTACCTCCACCACCGCCCCAACCCACCTGATCTAACATGTAATATCACATCAATTCCAACTCAATCCATCACCCTTTCATCGAATGAAGACCAACATCCAAATCTAGAGGATCAAGAGGAGGTTTGTAAAATTGGTTTGCAGTTTATTATCTTTCCCTAAACATAAGAGGTGTATTGGGTCTATTTAAAGAAAAGTGGTTCTGGGATATCAAATAGATGCACACGGTTAATTTCATTTGCTTCTAGGAATCAAAAGTTCAAGAGGCCAGTCAAAGAAAACTTTCTACTTTCTGGGGTTAAGGTCAATTCGAATCCATGTTTGAACCCTCAAGAGGCTTATCTGGTGGTCTAATTAGCCCACAGAATCCAAACATTTTCATAAAAATTTCGTCGGCTTTAGCTAGAAACTTCATTCTAGTTTCGGGTAAGATTATTGGTTCTAACAACATGTTCCGCATCCTAAATATATATGCCCCCAAGATACAAGTGCTAAAAGAACTCTATGGGCTGAAATCTCTATCCTTATTGACTCTAATCCTGGCATTTGGCTGGTTATGGGTGATCTAAATGTTGTATGATCTATTGATGACAGAAAAAACTCCGGATTTGATCCTACAAGTAGTGGTGACCTTAATGATTTTATTCTAAATAATGGTCTCTTTGAATTTCCATTAAACGGATGCAAATTTACATATACTACTAGTGATGGCAGAAAACTTAGCTGCATTGATCGGATCCTCATATATCCAAGGTTAAGGGATTTTTGGTCTGAATCATGCTATATATCCTTTCACAGAAGATTTTCTGATCATTCCCCACTCATCCTAACCAAAAACCCGCAGGACTTTGGTCCCTCTCCCTTCCGTCTCTACAACTCTTGGCTTGACCGTTTTGAATTTCATAACTTGATCACACAAGCGAATGTCGATTTCTCACATCAGGGCCCTCTACACCTCCTTCTTCCTAACAAGCTGATTTTTTTTTGAAGAAAGTCATCAAAAAATGGGTTGCCGATAATGAAGCTAAAGAAGGGGAGCTAGAAAACACTCTTTGGCAGGATCATAAGCAACTTGATGATACTTTAGAGCCCAAGCTATCTCTGAGGAGTAGGAATGGTCATATGGTGAGTGCAAAATGGGTCTCAAGGAAATTGAGGATCACAAAATCAAATATAAATGGCAAAAATCTAGAGTTAAGTGGGCCACACATGGAGACGACAACTCGAAATTTTTCCATGGATGCATGAATACAGGTATTTCTAGCAACCGTATTCACGCGAAGAAGGACACATGGACCAGTAAACCCAACATTATAAAAAGAGAGGTTTGCAAGTTTTTTTTGCAACAGGTTTAAAGAGTCTCATCCGCACATACCATCATGCTTCACATGTCCTAACATTAAACAAATCAGTGTACGGGATAGCATATGGTTGATTTGTAGTTTTGATGAGTAGGAAATCAAGATGGCGGTGTGGCCGTAAAGGGGTGACAAGGCCCCTGGCCCAGATGGGTTCAATTTTAGATTTTTCAAACTCTTTTGGGACATTCTTCGCAATGATGTGGTCAACTTATTGGGTTATTTTCATCAGATCTCTAATGCGTGCAATGCTATATATAAATTAACTAATAAAAACACTTAAGTTTTAAATTTATAAAAACCTAGACAAACTAACTATTTGACACACAACCGGCAGTGGGCTCCCACACCTATAGCGTTCGTGATCGGCCTCCTCAACTGTGTATCGATCGAAAGGCGGGGCAGCACAGCCCCCAACCAAGGGAGTGAGCCTCTTCCTAAGCTGAGCTCCAAAGTCTGGATTGATTCCTAAAGCTAAAGTAAGGGCAAGGCCCCAGTCGGTTCTCCCTTTCTGTCTTTCCTGGTTATCTGTTCTCTAGTCGTATAATCATATGATTCTGCCATACTATTTTCTTAATTCATTCCACGTGGAAAATCTTCTAGCTAGGGAACTCTTCATCAGACGATTTCACCGGTTGAATGCAATATAGCTAAAGTAAGTCTGGATGTCGACCCCCAAACTCTATATACTACGTTTGGAATAACTGAATTAAGACTTACAAGCAAGACATGAACATTAAATGAAAATATTATTTGAAGGGGGGGTTTTTGCTAAAGATATTAAATTTCATAAATTAAACAAGTGACATGAAGGTAAAGGTTGAAAACAGTTGATTGAAATAAACCACCTAGACCCGACTCCTCTACGTTGAAATTATCACTTGAAAATGGATATTTCGATTATGGAACTAGTAACAAAAGATATTCATTTGAAGAGACCATAAATAAGACCCTCGACCCTTTTCGAGAAGACACTTACGGGTTTCTAGTAAGTTATTAACGAACACCAGTTTAGCAGTTAAACGCCCTCACGGTTATCAAACCTAATTATGAATAAGTGACCTTAAACGAATCTAACCTCATAGTTTAAAACTCAAAGACAATTCAATGCATTCAATTTATTTGTTAAACATTGTTTGTTCAACATAACCTAGATCGAATTCTCACGAATATCTAATCTTAGCAATCAAACAAACAAGACTTAACAATAAATCCAATCACCTCACGGATATATTAGAAAATTTAGCATATTTTCATTAGGTTGACTTCTATTATGTTTCCTTTGGTTTTAAGCATGCATTCACCAAAAAACGTTTCGTAAACTCAGTCAATGACGTGAATTGAATCCTATTATATGACATAGACCACCATCAAGAATTCAATGGAAACATTAATATCAAACAACCCAATTCCAATACACATGTAAGCCTCAAATGAATAAAGCATCAAACTTTTTATTTAAACATAAACAACCCATAACCAAAAACATTCCAAATCCAAGTTCAAATGTTTACAAAGATTCATCATAAGTTTAGGTGGCTTTAAAAGCTTAGCCAATCATGTTTAGAACAAACACATAAGCAAAATTAAAGTAGCAAAACACGGTAGAAGAAACTAAAAACAAAGGAATAAAAGAACCCGAAATCGTTAGATGACACGTCTTCGTTCCGTGCTTTCGTTTGATCTTCTCAGCTCCACTCTAGCTCAAAAATCACATCTTTCAGCCTTTTTTCGTCTCAAACTCGTGTATGGAGGCTAGGGTTTAAGTGGTGAGGAGTTTATATAGCAAACAGGGCCAAAAAACGTAAAAACTTTCTGCTGAAAACGCTTCGTCGCGTCGCGCGACGAGGAGATGGATGTGTGGCTGCGTGACATGAAGTCAGCACACTACCAGCATAGATGGATGCCATGCTGCACGGCCAGGGGGTGCCCTTTTGGTCACGTGGTGGTGGCTTCCGGGCTCGTTTCGTGCTTCAGTTTCTTCGTTTTCGCGTTTCGGTTCTCTCGTAACTCCGTTTCGTGTCCCGTTTTCGCCCACTGCCTCCATTTTTCGCAAGGTTTCATTAAATCATCAACATGGGACCTACGAAATAGTAATATATCAATAGTAGATAAAATTCAAATAAAACTATATAAAACCGACTCGAAACGTAAAAACATTCAGCACGGGATAAATGTATAAATTGTACTATATCAAACACCACACTTAACCTTTTTCGTCCCTAAAAAAACATATACTTAACTCAGGGATTCAAGCCTCAAAAACTTACAACTCAAACAAGTAACAACGACTAAAACTTTTAGTGATTTTCAATTAGAGTGGAACACACAGTTAATAAATAAGATTTCCATGGTTTTATTGGGCCGAGTCACCCCAACTTGACTTAAACCTCATAAGTAAATGATTAAAAACATTTTAAAGCACATTCAACACTCAAGCAATCTTAACAACCTTGCTTATTATTCATTTCACAAGTGGCATCAAATAAATTTAATTTTTAATCTACTCCTAGCTAATGTTCTCCATTACATGACATACCCCCGTTATCAAGCAATGTCCCAAAGTTCATCACCATACGTGATTATGCACGACTTCATCTGTGGGCTTACATATGGCATGTCCCTTGTGGTCCTTTTCTTATTTGTATTAGGACGCGAGCAAGGGGACCCCATATGACTGACAGGTGGTTTGATCAAGTCAGTTGTGAATTTGTACTTTAAAGCACATTGTGATCAACTTTATTAATTTAGAACTGCAACTTAATTGAAGGTTTTGCTCTTTGAGCTTTTATTAAAATATTCATACCCCTTTTGTGAAGTATGAATACAGATGATAGACCGCATAAACACCCAATGGTCTCCGAACCCTGAAACATCCCATTAATACAAGATTTAATATGCATGAAATGTTAACACTAAAACTAGAAGTATGAAAATTAAAGTGTACCATAAGCCACAGACTTCATAAAAACAACTTCATATTGGATCAAATTAGACTACAAGGCTTAAGTATGATCCAACTTTTCATTCCACTTCAAAAATAACTTGTTTCCCACTAAAAATCATTTAAATTAGGTTTTATAAGGTCACATTGTTACCGTCTTTTCATTCATAAAGGTTGAGAAGACACAAAACAAAACACAAATTTTGAAATTTTATGAATTTTTAAATTTTTTTGGATTTTTAGACTTTATATGGACTAAAAACAAACAATTAAAACTAACCTAAGATTCAAAAACCATTCCCCATCCCCACATTTAATTCTACATTGTCCCTAATGTAGAAATGAAAAACACCTAAAAATAAAGCTAAAAATGTAAAAATAAAAGATAAGACAAACTGGAAAGGACTTAGCTGATAATTTGCAGAATGCGTATGCTCCAAGTCTTAAATCCAAACCACAAACGTCGATTGTATAGCATTTTGGTCGTGATCGTGCTTGAAACCGACACTCTCATGATCCATCTTTATCTTCAAAAATGCAAACTCACCCGAATAGAGGTTGAGTACGGTTGAGAGTAATTTAAACCTGCAAAAACAAAAAAAATATACTCGAGTGTAAAACTGACTCGACGTAACTAAAAATAAAAGAAAATTAAAATTAAGAAATAAATGTAAGACAAAAATTAAACTTATACAAACTCTACAAAACCAAGCTCTGACCCAGATCAACCTATTCCTCGTACGGTAACCTCAAACCTACTAGGATCCCCACATTTAGCTATAACCATCCTCTTAATCTCAGCCCAATACTTAATGAAGAATAAACTACCGCGCTTGTCCCCTTTTACCCACCTATCCTCGGCATCTCTTACTTGCAAAGTAATCTGTCCCTTAAAGAATCTATATTAGCATGAGCAGTATGCAAGAAAGGACGACCCAGGATAATGGGGACTTCGGCATCAACCTCCATATCAAGCACAAAAAATCCACGGGGAAAACAAAATTATATACTTTCACTAACAGGTTTTCCACTATCCCCCGTGAATAGTTAACCGATTTGTCGGCTAAGGACAACGACATACGAGTGGGATTCAATTCACATAGGCCTAGCTTCTCATATAAAGAATATGGAATAAAATTGATACTAGAGCCTAAGTCTGCTAATGCTCGGCTCTCAGTGTTACTATCGAATAAGCAAGGAATCGTGAAGACTCTTGGATCAGAAAGCTTTTCGGGTAGTGTATTCGTGACAACAACAGAGCACTCACCACTAATGGGAAGAGAAGAGAGTTCTCCTAGCTTGTATTTTTTCTTGAGGATATCCTTCAAGAACTTAGCATATTTAGGCATATAATATAGAATGATATAATGGTCAATATGAATAAACAATAGTCTCCTAGAAATCAAACAACAAGAATCGAACTCAAGATCAGAGAATTTTGTATTGATAAATTCCGAAGAATTGTTTACAAATGAAGCCTAAAAAACTATATATACAGACACTAGTTTCGCAAGTAGTTTCGCATACTTGCAAAACTAGTAGTTTCACAAAACACAGCTTACAACTAGGACAAAGATCAAAGAAAACTAATCTATTAAAATAAAAACACAGTACGACTAGTCTATTACAAGGAAATAAAATAAAATAATAATAATGGCAAAGTGAATACCACCCTACACGTGGTCATCAATACTCCCCCTAGGGGGTATTCACCTGCCGGATCTTTTGAATTAGCTCCGGCCTTAGTAGCTTCAAGTTGATGTGCTAATTCTCGAACCTCTGCTTGAACTTCATCTTGTTTTTGCACGCTCTCAGCAAGCTACTTCACCTCCGAACGAATACCCCATGCCCTATTTGCTACTCTCTCAAATAATGCTGCTTCCTTCTTTGTTTCTGCAGCAGGCCCACATTTAATCGGATTTTCACACAGCACCTTCAAGTCGTCATCCGAAAAGCCAAACACCTCCATAGGATCAAAAAGTTTGAATGTTGCTCCATCCTTTAATCTAACAACCACCTCTCTAGTTTTGTTGTCGTAAAGCCACTTTTCAAAAGTCTCAAGTCTAGTCCGTTTCGGGTCAGGTACCCTCAATATCTAATCGGATTTAATTGGTTTCAACCTCAGCACTATCTTTCTTTCTTAGTTACCCATAGTACGTCTTTCTTCGACCTCCTCCTCTCCAATTTGTTGTATCCAAATGACTCAAAATTATCCTTTAGACCTGCCTGAACCTCATTTTCCAGTAACTTTGCACGATCACTTAAATCTACATTAATCAGAGGAAGAACAGCCAATCGCCTCAAGTCCCACTTCAGGAAAGTCTTGAAGTGTTTGCGATTGCTGATATAATTGATATGTCCCCTCTCCTCTTTATCAAAACATCTTTTGTTCGAAGTTGAATTTCCATCTAAATATCTTGTTATCCGATTCTTTTGAGATCGGGGCTTCGGAATTCTGGAACAAAGTGGTAACAACTTCCGGTTCAATAATCTTCTTAAACCAATAGGATTTATCTTGCTCCACGATGTCACCTTCTAAACCACTTCTTTGTGCCACATACACCATCTCTTTCTCTTCTGTTTCGTAAATTCGGGCTCGGAATCATAATCGATCAGCTGTTCCTCTTCTTCCTCATCAATAACTCTTAATTCATCAGCTTCCTTTTTCGTAACTCCTTCAGCTACTACTTCGTCACCAACTAAATCTTTCTCTATATCAACACAGAAGTCTTCAGTAACTTCTGTATTCTTTTCAGCTTTGCTTCCTCCAACACCACTAAATCCTCCAAAGTCCTTTCGACTGGTTCCAGTTTGCACCGTTTCTTTTAACATCGAATACTTTGAAATATTGACCATGTCATCAATATCTTTCATTGACTCTATAATCCTTACTTTTGTTTCCTTTTTAACTTCGTTTAACTCGGTCAATAGCCTCTTAATCAAACAATGTTGATCAAGAACAATTTTTCTTAGATCCTCCATTTCCGTTTCTCTGTGCCTTTCACACTCCATATTAACCAGCTTCCTTTTTACCATGCTTAACTCATTTGCGAGCGACGTATTCAACCCACGAATCACGTCCTCATCCATTCCAGCTGCATCCATTCTCTTTTGCTTCTTTAACTTTATTTCCGGCTCAGATTCGAGTATCACTTGTTGCTTTCCTTTAGATCTCCTCTCTTTTAATCCAGAGTCAGACTTGGTTCAGTAAGGCGCCATCTCGGCTTCTATCTCATCTAGTTCTTCTTCAAACGACACATTTTTCTTTCTTTTTCTTCTTCTTCTTCTTCTCAGCTTCACGAACATCTCGTTGTTTGTTAAATATCCTTTCTTTAGCAACCTTCAATTTTCATTGTATTCCCATCGTTCATCAGTGTATATGTTTCTAAACAAATAAGTAATCATGCTGGAGAAATTGTGATGAGGTGTAGCATAGTCAGCAAATATCCTTACATTCATTGGAGTCAGAACCAAAACATCTCTTAGTTTTGGCAGATTTACCTTCAGATGATTGATAAAGATCTGCACAAATCTCGGATACAGAAGCCACTACTCTTTCCTCGAAGCCCTGATATTCTCAATCATACACTCGAAAATTAGTTGAGGAATATTGGCTTTATCACCCCTACAAAAGTTCAGCATCGCCCTAGCCCATTCAAAGTTCAAACCAAGTGATCGATACAGACAATAATCACGTGGGCGATGAACCTCCTTTCCTTTGAAATAAACAATTCTTTATCTCTCTCCTAGATATTAAATCCGTTCCTTCAAAACCCATTTCGATGAAACCATTGTGCACGTCGGTCTCATTAAACAAAATTGGGGATCCGACGTCACGTTCTATCTTTAGTATTTGAGCAACTGACTCTGCAGTAATCACGATCCGCTCCCCCATAACCATTGTAGTGATTTCCCCTAGCTTCTTGTTCAAATCATAATCCACCGTCTGCCAAAAATCTGGAAAATGTTGCTGATCTATGACTGGATCGTAGGTAATGGCATATGCAATTGGAGATGCCTTGAGCCAGCTGATAGCATTTCGGAATCCCACAGACATTGGATCCCTTTCGTTTAAATAAGCCACCACGTTCGAGCGAAGCTCGAACTTTAGAGGAGCAGGTGGCTTTGGTTCAATTTCTTTTCTGAGATACAAAATGGAAGTTTGTTAGTAAAACAAAATAAAAGAGATAAAATAATAAAAATAAAACTAATAATAATAAAAAAATTTAATTTCGCAAAAAGATTCACAAAGATGCGACATAATAGTGTCGCATGTTATCGACAAATAGTTTCAGTGTCAGACGACACTATTGTTTCGCAAATATGTGATTGCTGACACAACCAGATACACGCGGGCATCATAACAGCGTAGTGGCGCAAACGCATATTGAACTTTCGTTCAGTTTCGCAAATAGAAACATAGTATCGCAAATCAGCGGAAACCAACAGACATAATAAAAAATACAGATCAATCAACCAAAACATATGAAACAAAACATTAACGAAGGTTTAAAACAAGTAGAGTAAACATACTTACCGATTAGATACCACCAAAAACATCACAATATGATAGATTGATAGTAATGTGAAAGGGCTAAAATTCGGGTTATTGTGATATTTGGTTGAACTGATGTCATGACCCAAACCGACCAAAAACTCAAATATCAGTTGATAGTTTTGCAAAATTTCAAAAATATAAGAAAAATAAGAATTTGAAAATTTTGAAGACAAGTCCGGCATGATCATCAATATTTAAGATAAAGAGGATAATAAGGCAATACGACCAATAACACTCAAGAACCCAAACATAAAATAAGGATAATAAATGAAATCTTCATGAAGGATTTCAGATAATGCGTTTCGAGCGACCATCCGGAAGAACTTAGACTTGGCGAGATTGTCAATATGTTTGTCCATTTAAACCCATGCCTTGTTCCTTTCAACAGACAACCTGATAGTTCATGTATAGGTTGGACTCACTGGCATGTCGGTGTTATTTGTTTTTTTTGTATTTAATAGATTCTGTTTAGCGAACCTACGGGCGAATCTATAGATTCACCCGGAAGTCTTGTTTAGTCTGTCTTATAGATTAGTTTTGTCACCCGGGCGAATCTGTTTATGCCCGATTTATAGATTAGTTTTGATATTAGTTCTGCCTGATAGATTCGCTGACAACGAATCTATCAGCGAACCTATAGCTGAACTATATATTGTAATGTTTTCTCATATCAATACAACTTTGGCATATTTTA
>JAOYNQ010140075.1:4582-22546 GCA_026259685.1 Tagetes patula
GTTATTAAAATTATACTTTTTACCCCCCTTAATTCTTGTGTAAATACTAGATTAGTCTAATAGTAAATAATTAGATTATTTTAACATCAACGACACTTCAGACTTAACGACATAACTTTTCATAGCCCAGATATATCCATACCTTAAATGAAATTTTAACTGTGAATCATTAGCTTCATACTCATAGATCACGTCAACCCATTCTATGAGAAAACTTACTAGATCTTAAAACTCACTAACTTGGTATGCTGGTAAATACTTATATGGATTGTAAGTTGCAAACCGGAATCCCATAATCATAAATGGTATCATATATAGAAGAGTTTGTTGTGTATTTAACCACGATTCGAAAGCCAATGGAGCTATCTATTGAGAAAACAATGTATTGAATTGAACCATGATTTTAATAATGATAAAAATAATAACACGGTTTCTTATTTGCTCTTTTAAGGACAACTAGATTTAAGATCAGGCTATATGTTACAGCCGTCGGGTCACGCAGTCGGGTCTTGTGTATGTAACTTCGTCACATGCGTTGATAAAAAAATATCTCATGTTCTGTACGTCATGGCGTAAACCGTAGTTTCACATATTAAAAAGCGACAAAAACTCAAAAGTTAGAGGTCAAAACAATAACTAAGTCAAATCTAGAATATCAAAGACGTACTATATGTGAAAGTAGTGTAAGTGATTAAAGTTGAAAACTCATCAAGGGCTAAAATGACAATTAGTAAAAGTCAGGGATTAAAACCATAAATACGTCGAAAGTCGGGGATTAAAACCGTAAATACATCAAACTAAAAAAAGTTAAAACAACACGTGGCGACACATGATTGACTGGTGCGACCTTGTCTATTAGGAAAGATATAAGTTAATTGGCACATACATGATACTTAATTATCTAACTAGATAATAAGTGATCAAAATCAAATAATCATCAAAGCTAATCAACCTACAATCAAAAGCCGAAATTCAAAATGATACTAGATCAAAGGAACTTTTTAAGCAAATCAGGTTTAAAAATCACCCACCAAGCGTGAAAGGCGATTGATTGTGGTTTTTTTTAACATCAATCATATGAACATGCTTGAAGGATATATATTATCTGGGAGACGATTGTAGCTAGCTGATCATTTTCTTTCTAAGTGACACGAGTATTGTAAAACGATCACTTCCTTGCTAAGTGAGACATGTGTAGATATGATCTCTACCATCGGCTTTACTCTAGTGGAGCAAAACGTTGGTTAAAGATGAGGGAGATCGTAGTTTGAATTAGTTAAAGCTTACGTAAACCTCAATGAATTAGTCGGCTTATGTGATATGTGACACCCACCTTATCAAGAACTTCATGTTTAAAAGGTGGAGTAATCATAAAGCTTCACAAATGATTGCTAAATTGTATTAGTTTTTCATCGGTTATTGGTATTTAATACTTTTAACTATGAGGTATTGGCTGCTATTACTCCCAACTTAACATTACACTTGATGTGTCACTACGCTTTTATGTCACATAAGCATGCCACGTAAGATAAAAAAACTTACGTGGATAAAAACAGAGTGACACAGCAAGTGAGGTCGAGGATCACCTAATACTATTCTTGAACTCTAACCTAAGTTTTTTTTATCTAAAGTTAATACAATACTCATTTCCATACGAACACCCAACCCAAATGTGTTAGGTTTATATTTTTCCCATCTTTCTGCCATTCATATCCAAAAATGTGGAGGAAGGTAAACAAACTAAGGCCCTGTTTGGTAACATCTGAACAACTTTTGAATCTGACCGACTCAAAGGAAAGCTGAATTCAAACGCGTTTGGCTGGTGGTCTGAACGAGTGTCTAATTCGGTCAGATGTGGGGATGTCGTTGAATCATTAGACATGGTGAAGAGAAGCGCGCTCGGTAGTTGTAGCTGACCCATCCGACCCAACGAAAAAAAGAGCTGAAAAATGTGATAAAAACTGGCCTCTCGGGTTTTTGGAGTTGCATTCGTGTCATAGAATTCAAACCAAATTTGCACCCCCTTACGCGCGGGTAGATGTTAGAGTAAAATATAACACAAGAACTTAACATGTCACGAAGACTTACATATATAAGCTAACCATGTTTTTGTTCCCACACTAATGTGGGACAAAGTAAATGAAAGAAAATTTTTGGGATTTGTTTGTTAATTTTTTTAAGAGTAAATTGCCAAAAAGGTCCCTGAGTTTGTACCGTTTCGACCACTTTGATCCTTATGTTTTTTTTCTTGCCATTTTGGTGTTTGCTTTTGTACAAAATTGTCATTTTAGTCCTTCCGTTAACGTTTTCCGTTAACTTTGTGTTAAAAGACCAAAATACCCCTACTTATAAAATTAACAAAAAATAATGTGAAGTTGGGGCCACTTCTTCATTCTTCTTCTACTATTTCATTTTCTTCCACTTTGACCATTATTGCAACAACTTCCAACAACTTCCAATTTCTCTCACCACCATCACACAAACCATGACCATCATCCCCTTTAGTGGTGGCAATAGTTATTTAACCATACCCTCCGACAAATCAAAATAAACCATCACTATATCAAAACCCTTAATGCACCAATTCATCACCAATGGTATCCTACTACAACAGATCTGAACTCAATCAACTCAGATTCAAAATCGTGTTCAGATCTGTTGTGGTTGTGACGGCTAGATGGTGCTGATGCTCCGATTAGGTGGTTGGAGGTTGTTGCTGGCAAATCGAGGAACAGTGGTTGTGGTGATGTTGATGGAATGTATCGGTGGTGACTGGAAGGATTTAGGGTTGTGGTTGTGTATTTGTGATTTTAAAAAGAATGGTGGAGGTGGTGTAGAAGTGTAGTGGTGGTGTGGTCATGAAAAATTAAAATAATAATAATAGTAATAATAAAAAGACCAAAATACCCTTTAAGTTAATAGATTTTTTTAACGATTTTGGACGGAAGGACGAAAATGGCAGCTTTTTTACAAAAACAAACACCAAAATGGCAAGAAAAAAAACATAAGGACCAAAGTGGTCGAAACGGTACAAACCCAAGGACCTTTTTGGCAATTTACTCTTTTTTTAATCAAATTCAGATGTCCAACCAAACAAGTTCTCTTAACCATTCAGCACTTATCATTCAGACATCTTAATCATTCAAACCCCTTAGCTATTCAACAGTTAACCATTCAGAAATTGTCAAACAACTCTAACGCTTTTCATTTAACGGGCACTAATCCTTTTTGAATGACTGTTGATCGAGCTCAAGTCAAAACTGCGTAAGTGTTCGATGGACTAATTTATGTATACAAGTCATTAGCTATTTGAATAACACCGTTTGTCGAGGGTGCTAAAGAGGAATGAGAGATGAACATAGATGAATTTTGTAAAAATATACTTGTAAACTTTGACGACGTTTTTTTATTAAAAAAGTTGACAATGAAAGAAAAAATTGAGATTATTATAAAAGGTTAGTAGGTATTTTTTTAATCTTTTTGAAAGTAACATATAACATGTGTAACATGAGTTCTCATGTTGATGTTTACATTTGAGCCCCTAATCATAATCTTAATTTTTTATTGCTTGTTGTTACGTGTTCGTACATATATAAATTATAACTTAATCGAAAATGTTCTAAGTTTCAAACATTTCATTTTCATACAGTAAAAAGAGTTTAAACACATGTAAAATGACAAAATATTAAAATAAAAAATCGTATTAATGTGATAATGATGTGGGTATAGGTGTTGAAGATTACGCCCTTATGTTTCTGGAGGTTTATGATTGTGATTCCAAGGGGTTGCATAAAAGAAAGCACAACTGGAGCTACGAGCCTCCGTTTCGGACGTACTACCAGTCAATTGAAAGATCGGAACGAGGGTTACTGACTTTTTTTTTTCTTTAAATTAGTCTTATAAATGGAGTTATGAACACTTTATGTTTTTGACATGTTTTTTAGACCTTTTTTTTGGCTTTTGTTTTGACATGGGATATTTTTAGGCCCGTTGTTTTGTGTTTATTATTTAACCTATTCCAATGCAAGATTAAATGATCATTGATCATATTCTAGTAAAATACATGTCTTTATGAATTCTCTAAGTTTGGTAAGTTTGAGGGTTTAGGTTTTGGATCTTCACGAGTATTCAAAGAATCAATATGTTTGAGCCTAGGTTTTAATCTTAATCTTTACGCTACATCATGTCTTTGATTTTCCGATTGGTATGTAGGGTAAGTAGGTCAAGTGTATACGTAAATGTGATTTTACATAATACTTTCTTTTCAAGCTTTAAGTGCTAACGTCTCAAACTAATCATTTCCCCTTAGTTTTACTAGTTAATTAATTAATTGTTATTCACACCAACCGTAGGCTCTTTATGGTTCACCCGACTTACCATATCTAATAAGGCAACATGAACACATTTAATCTTCTGAATACCTCAACGCCGATCACCCTCTTATCCACTTCCGCCACAACCCACTAATGCTATCTTCATTGGAGATGGTCTTAAAATATGACACAAGTAAATTCTTATCAAACACATCCTTAAAGACTTATTACTAGACCTTTAAACGAACCAAACAGACACAAAAATTGGTGTGTATGTGATTGGTCATTTAACTTTAACCAAACACGAACACCTAACTGAACAAGATTTCTATGTTCATGTTTGTTTGATAAGAGAACATAACTGTTCGTTATGTTCGCCCATGAAAAGCTAAACGAACAGTTCACGATCGTAAATGAACACAAGCAACCACAAACATGCCCAAACGGACACAAATAAATAATAAACATTAATGAACACAAGCAAACAAGTTTAATGCATCATAATTCATCCAAAACACAAATGTAAATTAGTAGCTCAAATGTACATTCTTCATCCAAGAATACAATTCTACCAAAAACATCCGTAATGTTTGTCAAGAAATTTCAAAAGGCTAAAAAAAACAAAAAAAACCTACAACATGATCATAAATAAACGAACATAAACGAATACATATGAACGAACATAATGAACGTAAATGAATGAACACATGTGTTCATATTCGTTTGTTTACTTAAATAACAAACATAAACGGACTTCCCGCTAAATAACTCAAAAACCGTTTATAAACGTTAAGTTCTTTACATGCCTACTTATCACCTACTTAAGAAAAGGAGTGGTCATTCGAGGCCAAAATTTCTATGTCCATTTCTCATCTTCATAGTCCACATCAATGTTACATTATACTCTTTCAACTTTCATTAAACTCTCAATTTCATGTGAAAATAACTATAACCCAAAGAATCCTCTTCATTCATCATTCCATATTTAAATTTATATATAATAAATAACTATGATTATATAACGTTTTGTATACAATTAAATTCATGTCATCACATCGGTTAAAACTATACATGGCCTAAAATCATTGAAAAAGCAAATGCCATTCAATTTCAAACAAACATAATGAAATATCTGTACACAAAACCATCTAAATAAAACACATCCAATCTAGTGCTGACAACAACATATCATAGTCTTTCTATGTAGATTCCCATAACAAAAGGACACCACCATATACCATTCGACACCATCCGCCATCCACCGCCACCATCCATCGTCGATTGAAGAAACAAAGAAGAAGACGGTGGAGGTGGACGAAAAAAACAATGGGAGTGGCAGAACGACAATAATCGAATGAGCCAACAAGAGAAAGAAAACAAAAATGAGCACGTTTTGTTCCACAAATTCAAGGACTATAAAGCAAACAAAAAAGTAATTGCCTCTCAAACTCAACTTATGTCATTCTACTTTGCGGCCAAAATTGCAAAACCTAAAACTACCATGGTGGTCAAAATGCAAAACATAAAACAACATTACTTCAAACTCAATTTATCTACAAAAAAGTCATTTTACTTTGGTGGTCAAATGCAAAACTTACAAAACTATAATGGCAAAAATACAAAACATTAAAAACACTATTCATGCTATTCATTAAGTTTTCATATTAATATATATCTATAATCTATACCTTATAATAAAAGATGGATTTTGATGCCACATGGCATGCAATAGAGTCATTGCTGGCATCATTTTCCCGCTCAATATATATTACATATTAATCTTCCTACTATTATACAACATACGACCATCATATAATACACTAGTTTAATGCCCGTGTGTTACACGAGTAGTGGCATGAAAAAGAGAAAAGTATACATAGTTTAAAAAATGGGTAAATTTGTAAAAAAAAAAAACAAAGTTTCAATTTTACTCTAATTATGTCACTTAAACGTTATGTTGTTTCAATTAGATAATTATAAAAAGATGTCACAATCCTATATAATAACTTATATAATAGGTAAATAGTAATATTAATTTTCATTTTCAAATAATGTAGCATAAATGTTCGTGAAAATTTTTAAAAATTGAACAAAAACTACGAAAATTTTCATAAATTTGTAAAAAATAAAAAAAGTTACAGTTTTTTTACAAATTGCAAAAACTTAAAAAAATTGCAAAAAACTATAAAATAAACTGAGTTTTTTCAAATGTTTATAAGAATATTTAGTTGATAAACAGAAAAAACACAAAACGGGTCCCAAATTCATCTAAAAATCAATGTTTGCCTATTATACAAGTTAATTTAGCTACGAGTGGAACACCTTTTAAACTTAATTTATCTAATTGAAACAAAACAAAATTTGAGTAACTTAAGTTGAACAAAATATAATGTTCGTTATGTTTCTATGTGATTTTTCTCTTTAGTAACTGAAATAGTTGGACATAAATTACATATTATTACATTAAGTAAAAGTTTCTTAAAGATTGAAAACGAATTACATACAACATTAAAAACCATATTTTGTGGACAATATACATGCTTATATTTGACAAGGATCTCGTCAAGACTTAGCTTAACAATGTAGACACATTGATAAAATAAAAAAAACATTACATTCGGTACATTTTTGAACAATTGAATGCAATTTGTTAGATTTTAAATAACATACGAAAAATAAAACAATAATCAAGAAGCAAATGAATTCAAAATGTAATATGATATATATTTTCAAAACTATATAGTTTTGGAAATAGATTCATTTAATTATATTGTTAAATTTGAATTATTTAAAAAATGATTAATTATGGAATGAAAATCTTCATCTAATAAAATATTATCACATTTTGAGCGGGAAAATAATTCTTTAAATGCTTCAATTGAATGGCAAGTGTCCTTTAAAATCCTCTTTTATTAGAAGGTATAGATATAGATTTACCTATTAGTTACAAAATAATTACCATATTAGTAATATATATTTCTCTATCAATTACAAAAATAATTATCATATTCTTACAAAAGTAAAAATATCAATTACCCAAATATATATTAATAATATTCCAAAGCATAGATTTTTGTATTAAAAAGTATTTAAACATTGTTTTTTTTCTACTACATTAGTTTATCGGTCTCTTAGCTCTATACCAAAGCTCATGCTTTATATCAATACAACTTGTCATCCATTTGTATGATTCTTTGTTTATTATGCTCGATAGTCGATAATAATATATTTTTAGTTATTCAACTCGTGTAACACACGTGGTATAATCTAGTATCTAACATAATAAGGAACGGTTTTGTGGGGGCAAAATTAGGCTCCAAAAGAGACACAAGTTCAATTCTCGCTAGCATTATCTTAGGATGGACAAATAGGAACAATGAAGGAAGACTACTTATTTATTTAAATAATTAAAATTTTCCCTGTGTGATATACGGGTTTTAAGCCTAATATAGTAATAATGTAGAGAATAACTTATTAAAGAAAATTACATAAAAGCAAATCAAAGTTGTTGATTGTATAAGACTTAAAATAAATAACGTAGTTTCCTTAAAGTTTTAAAAACTAATGTGCTTAATTAAATTATCACTCAACAAAAATAACTATAAACAGGTGGTTAACTAAGTGCTAGTATTATCTGCTCATGTTAACTTCTAGTTCTTCATCTTTGTTGGGAATATCATTTTCAACAAAATGACACGGCTCTCGGCGTTCGTCTTCTAAAATCATGTTGTGCGGCATAACCCAAGCGTATATTGTATTCTAACCCTTCTAGGGTACATTAGTTGTGCCAAGCTTTGCATTATCCATAGTTTACCTTTGAATTATACCATCAACAGATAATACTCATATTTGTATTGTCTATTGTCCACTTCAAAAGACGAATGAGGTATGGTTCCATTTAGTAATTGATGAATTGGCGACTGATTAAGCAAGTTAATGTCATTGTTAGCAACGACTCCAAAAAACACACGTCAAAACCAACCATCTTGTGAGGTTACTACTTTGAGTATGATTGTTGGCTGATCGTGATTACTTTGCATATATTGAACTTTTTATGTTGTTGGGCAATTCCTCCAAGGCCAGTGTATGCACTCAATGCTGTCTCAGGTCCAATGGAACACATGCCCGCCTACATGCATTGCTTGCAAAACTAGAACGTCGCTTTGAGTTGCAAAAAATACTCGCGTGAATACATATGAATAATGCCTCACAAAAATGTTGCAGGCTGGCACAAGAGTTTCAGAACATTAGACAAGAGAACCACAGCTTAAGCCATCTTAGATAAAATAAAAGTGTTGTATTCCCCAAACGTACTGTTGGAAGACTCATCCACGCTTAAGATGATAGAAAGAATAGACGTGAAAAAAATAGAAAACTAATATTTAAAAAAACTAGTCGTTAAAATGACTAACTCCACCTATTCACATGTGAGCACACCAACCCATCCCACTACTCTTGTTGTCAACAAGGCTAATGGGACGGTGTGTCACACATTGCTACGTGTGAGTTTGTGACCACACACCCACATAAACGCTTCCTTCCCACTTCCGATTATACTATGTCCCCCTAATTTATTAAAAACCAAAGGTCTTTGGTCTTACTACTATAAGTGAGTGCTTGAAAAAAAATACTTTTTAAAAAGGTTGGTGATTCAAGTCTTACGAAGAATAAATGTTTGTAAGATTAGAATTAAGTGTTGGGTGAGTTACTTGTTTAAAAAGTTTCTGAAAATAACCTTATTCAAACATATTGTTTTTAGGTATCACTATCTTATTGATTTTAACTGATTTTGCTAAGCTCTTGAATAACTAAGAAACATTAAACATTTGTCTGCTCTATATATATTATCCATTGGTTTTATAGGTAAATTTGCATGTCAAGCCGGCTCACCTAACCCGTTTGATTTGGATGGTCGTTTTCGAAACTACAGTTAACCGTCTGGCCTAGAACTTGCATCAAAAGCACCTGAAAAAGACGATGAACACCTTTTAATCCATTAGCTAACCGACCTCTGACCCGTCTAACCCACTACACCAGTGACAAAAACACATTTGTCATTTCATAATATAAAGAAGAGTATAATAACACTATGAAAAACTTGAAACATATACGCATACGAGAAAAAATAGAGCCATATAATAATACAGGACGCGTGGATAATAAAGCTCATCTGTTTGGCTTCGAATCCTGTTTAACACCTTGATGGAGCTGAGATCTGGGTTTGGCGTATTCAACGAATATAACTCTGCCATCCAGGAACTGTCAAGCAACCAAAAAAATTTTTTCAGAAATGCACAAAATCATCCGATGTTAAGAAATCAAAAGAGAAGACTAACTTACACCAGAGAAAATATATATTTGTTATTTAATCATAACTAAAAGATATGACACATGCATAAACATACATATGGTTTTTATGATTTTTTTTCTTGTATATTGTTTTTATTCCAACAAACTCGTTATTTTTCACTGCGGTCTGAATGTCTAATATCCTCATGTTCAGCTATGGGGGAACATCAGAGATAACATATTAGTTGACATTTATTGTAATAAGTAGGAAACATGTTTTGATTAGGTTTCTTTTATAATAATTCTCATTGTACCATGTGGTTAATAAGCTGATGTTAAACGTTCATTTTATCTTTTCCACAAAGATAAACTGAATGACCCACTCGCGTGTCAAGACATGTGACTAGTTCTTGCATTCAATAATGTCTTTTTAGTTAAGATATTAACATATCTTTGCTTAAACATTATTAAACGTAAAAACATATCAGATCTTTTGAGTTTTCAGACGACAATTCACCATGCTTAACGTCTTTAAATGATAGAAACTGAACGTGTCACAAGGTTGCAAAAGGTTGGAACTAAATCAACAATTTCTCAAAAGGAAGGGCAAATCCAAAATATGGTCATCGACCACTCGTGTAATTTAGTACGAAGAGAATCATGTTGCAATAATAATTATCAAATATGCAGTGTGCGTGCGCGTCTGCATACATACATAATACTTATATATTTATGCGTTTGTCGGTTTTTTTAGCATGGTTTTAAGAAATGGGAAATATTTTCTTGATAAATTACACACGCTCGCATATACATACATACATACATACATACACATACGCATATATAGTAAGTTCACAAAGTACTAGATTCAAAATATGTATGTAAAGCGGAAAAAACTAACCTTTCCATGCATACCCTCAATGGCCTTCTCAGATTCATCCTTTGTTGCATATCGAAGGAAGGCAAATCCTCGTGGTCTATTAGCAATCTTATCCATAACCAGATTTACTGCAAACTCATCCGATAATATTTCAGCTATGCATGCAATTTTTTTCTCTAAGAATAATATGATGACAAAGGGACTACATAGAAAGTATTAGTGAAAGTGAAATATAAATGGCACCGTTTTATACCTTCAATAAGCTGGCCAAAAGACTGAAAAGCATTTCGCAAGCTCTCTTCTGAAGTTCGAAATGAGAGTCCTGCCATCCAAATCTATTTCAGTCAATTCAATTTATAACATATAAACCTAGGGAGCCAAAGGCGCAAAGGTGCAAGGCGCAAAAAGACTGCACATCCGAGACAAAAAGGTGTGGATAAAAAATGTTACAGGCATAAAAAAGTAATAATATATGATGTTTTACAAATTAACTAAAAAAGTAATATACTTTACGATCCAATCAAATTGTTAAAAAAAACTTGGCTGTTTTATACCACAACGCTTGATGTAAAAGAATTTGGCAAATGAAATGGCTATACATGTGGGTCAAAATAATTTAGCAAGTTAAATATGCAAAGTTTGGGTTAATTAGTTTCCTGTTAAGGCTGGTTTGGGCCATATTTGGCTAGTATTTAGCATGTTCAGTTTGTTTTTGGCACCTAAAATGAACTAAGGCACTCGCCTCACATTGCCTATGCCTGGACAAGATTTGGTGTTTGGCTAACTGCTCATCCCACAAATGAATAAAGTTGTTGGTAGAACAAAAACACAAAAGTTAAGACAAATAGCTATATAAATCTGCCTACAAAAAGATGAGCTACGCAGCAGTATCCTTATAGTCCATATTAGAAAATATTTATGCCCACAGTTTAAATAACTACCAATTTCCACGGGCACGTTAACCCCTTGAAAGCCACCCACCCTAATCTTCACTTGTTAGCAGACTATCGAAAAATGACTACAGTTTAAAGAACTAACAATTTCCTCTAGTAAGAAGATACTTGTATGCCCTAAAGTTCAGATCATTGTATAAGATTGTTTTTTGACAACCATCCTTTCTTTTATTTTCATATATAGCATCCAACTATTTGTGATATTTTCCTCTAAAGTTATGCTTATTTATGCATCATATCATCATTATTCTCATACCATTCAAATTCCTACAACCCCATTGATACTCTTAATTTCTACATTAATGTTTATGGTTATTTTGACATTTAGGTCATGCATTATGGGGCTTGACGCCGTCACGCCGCATCATGTCCTCACCACCATAACAGCGCCCAAGTGATGAGGCGTGACAAGTGGCGGATCCTGAACATTTTCAGCACGGGGGCAAGCCACGAGCTCAATATATATATAACACATGTAATTGTTTTTTCACATGGGCAAGATCAAAATATATATAAATTTAAGGTATCGGGGTAAAAAACGGTACTTCGGGACAACAAACACGTAGGGGCCGACGCCCCCGTTTGTCTCTATGAGGGTGCGCCCATGGGCGTGACCCCTCTCTTTATTTTATTTTTCAATCCAAGATTGCTAAACACGAGAAAGCCTGTCTGGATAATTAACATGTTTTTATTCCATTAGCCTTTTATACGCTTGGCTTCCTAGCCATCGGGTCATTCATAGCAATATTTCAACTTTTGAGCCCTAGGGCCAAGGTTTTGTTTTCAGTAACTTGTTGCCCGTTTACCTACGACCTTATTGTAAATTCCTTTTTTGAGACTTTTTGTTTCAAAAGTTAGAATCATTCACACAAATACACATCACTAGATGGTCATTTTTAGTCACCTGAAGCTCCTAGCTACATTAGGTGGCATATTTCGGTGAAAATTGCAATATTAAAGCTTACAAATACTAGTACATATTGTTGAAGTTATAACAGTTGTTTGACATTAACAAAATGGAGATGGAGAGGGCGTTTACCACTGACAAATAGCTTCGGCGAGGATGTGAAATTGGTAGCAGTTTTTTGTGGGTGTGAAGAAGAACAAGCGAAAAGTTGAAGGCGATTAGTGTGTTTGGATGATGTAATTGATAATGCAACATACTGAGGTTGAAGATTAAGTAAGAAGAAGGAAGATGTTGATGAACGACTAATTCTGTTGGTTCTTAGAGTTAAACCACCGTTGACGAGCGGCGAAGAGCAAGCCATGGTACAAAGATATTATCTCTTCTCTTTAGCTAACAGCAAACAAACTAAATTCGTCTCCTAATGTTTTTAATTACACTATACACTATATTTTCTCTCGTCTTCTAATTAAATAATAATATTTTTTATTTTTATTATTACAGTTTCACTCACAATTAATTTTTAAAATTATTAAAAAACTCTAATGTGTAAACATTAGTTTTTTATATATAGAGTTTTTCTCTCCTTCATCATTAAATTTTCTCTCATTTACTCACAACAACTCACTAAAATATAAAAACCACTCATAAACATTTGATTACTCCACTGTGAATGCTCTAATACCTTATTATATCCGATAGAAATAAGTCAGCGAACTGGATCAGAGACGTTTTGTACCGCTCAATGATCAAGTTAATGTTGTTGGAACAATCAGGTTTATTCATAGGTGATCGGGTTTTATTCACATTACACTCATTTTAATTTTTTAATAGGTGTCGAATACCGTCATACCATATGTTTTTTTATTTTTCAAATATTGAGACTGGTAAAATAAATTTAATTTAACTATATTGAAAGACAAACTTTTTGAATAATGTTTTGGATGCTGGATGAAGTGTGTTATTGTCATTGGTGAATATTTTGAGTTGTTTTTTGTTATTGGTCAATAGTGTTTTGGATGTTGGATGTGGTGTGTTATTGTCATTGGTGAGTGTTTTGAGTTATTTTTTAATTATTGGTCAATAGTGCTTTGGGTATTGGATGAGGTGTGGTGTTGTAATTGGTGGATGTTTTGAGTTGTTTATTAGTTATTGGTCGTTTTTAATTTGTTTATAATTTTTTTTAATATTAATTGAAAGGTGTTATTTGTTATTGATTGATGATTTGAGGTGTTGTGTTGTTAGTGGTTGATGTTTTGTTTATGGCTTAGTTGTGTTATGTTGCTATTGGTTGATAGTTTAAGTGTTGTGACGTTGTTAATGGTTGATGTCATGAAATAGTGTTTTGTGTGATTTGAAGTGGTGTGTGCTTTTGGTTGAAGTGATTTGAGGTGTTATGTTGCTATTGTTTGTGTTATGAGTGTGTTTGTTTGTTTGTTGTTTTTATGTTTTGTTTCTATATGCTAGTTTTTTTATGTTGTGCTACATTTTTGTTTGTGGGATGCTGGTAGAGTATCCAAGAAATAATAATCAACTTAACAACTATAGCACATCACACGACAACCTGAATACACCTAGTTAACTAAAAAAATTAAACAAACTAATCAATTAAATAACAAAGAAAAAAATCAAAGTTTTTATAATTATTAATTTATTAATATTTTAATTACCATCCGGTCATTTAATATCTTAAAAAGTCAAATATTAACTCATATTTCAAAACATCTCCTTCTTCATCCTCCACTTTAACTTCGGTCCACAACTCCAGCCATCTCTGCTCCTCTAGTGACATCTTCGATGACCATATCTGCTCCTCTAGTGACATATTCGATGACCATAGCCAAATAAGAACTAGCCTGGTCCCACATATATTGCCTTGAAGTGCACGATCACGTTCAACCCTCACGCGGGCTTCCATAGTCACAACTTGCTACATGCAACACATGCGGGGGTGTTATCGCATAGGTAGAGTGCTACCAATGGTCTTACTCGCTTCCACACCCACCACCCTAATAACTAGGGATGACAACGGAGCAGGTATGGGGCGAGTATAGGTAATCTCATACCCGTATCCGTTTAGAAATGTGTATCCCATACCCGCTCTCATACATGTCGGGTATATGTCGGGTATTTACCCATCGAGAGTAATCGGGCATACTCATTAATAACATAAAACTTATCCATAAGGTATATAAATTACATCATAATATCAAAATCAAATGAAACTTCAAATTACCATTGTATCATATTTAATAATACCATAATTCATAAAGAAATTAGAATTATAAAACGAGATACATAATATAAATGTTAGTTAACAAATAAATAAAAAATATTAAATTATTTTCGGGTATGTTAACGGGTAAACGCGTATGACTAATCAGGTAATCGGGTCGGGTAAACGATATATCAGGCAATCTCATACCCGTCCCATACCAGCAAATTTTTATTTTTAATCCCATACCCGACCCTATACCCATTTTTACTCGTCCACGTACCTGTCCCAATGTCTCGGGTTTCGGGTTTCCCCATCGGATTCGGGTTTGATTGCCATCCCTACTAATAATTCAATAGAAGTGTGAACTCTTTAGGTTTGTAGTGAACTCACTAGTTTAATTTAGTTCGGGCAAATCACATAGACATGATAAATTCGGTTAAAGAAATTAATGTGATACGCAAAGACACTTACTTGGAATGCATAACAGCATGAGGTTATCACATACACATCTATTACAATTTACCAAACCAAACTCTTCTCTACTATATTCTAATTGCTAGAAATCTTAGAAATTGAAAGATAAAGAGTAAGGGTTCAAATAAAAAGTAATTGTTTACAATCAATTAAACAAATCTAAAGCAAAAGCATCGAATGCTTAGATTGTTAATCCCAAACATACAAGAGCTCTCGCATCTCCATTTTCTTGATGTTTTGTATTGTTTTACTATTCCAACGTGTACCTTCTTCCCGAAAACTCCTGAAATTTGTTTAACTTGTAATCACACATTTTGAAGCACATAGTCATTAACATTTAACATTATAAAATATCACTCGAACACTCACTCATTTCATCTAGGGCTGACAAATCGTGTCTTATCGTGCTTAACAGGTTTCTGACGACGCGAGTAACACAAGTATCAAACACGAAAATGACCCGTTTAACAAATGGCTTTGATTGTTTGAGCATGACAGTTATCTATTTTATGCACCAAGAAGGAGATGTGTTAAACCCTAAACTCCTAATTTCAATTATATTAAAAAATAAGAAAATTACATGTTGTACTTGTTTTGGTTAAAAATCGACAAACCAAATTAGTTAAGTGAGGTTATGCGTTTTAATGAATAATATGCAGAAAAGTAAGATGAACACGATGATCTATACGAGGAAAAGCCCTTGATCTTTGAGGATCGCCGACATAAAAACCTCGGGTGATGACAATTGTTTATCACTGATTTATTAATGATAATGTAAAGATAAAACTCGAGGACTATGATGGCTGCTACAATTGTATGTGTGTGAGCAGAAGTAAACCGAGAGAAAAGATTGAAATCAGAGAGTGTCGAATGTGTGTTATCTCAGCCATCATGCCTCATTTTAATAGTCAAAATAAATAACTAACTAGCTCCTAAAATCATGCCACTAGCCGTTTTAGGGTTTTGACTACGTTCTCCGCTTGTTCCATGACTTCTTTGAATGAGTTTTCAGGTAGACTAAGTCTTGTTAACGTTACCTGCATTGAAAATATCTAAGATATACAGAAGACAATAGTTAGTTATTCAATATTTGTAAACATTAAGAATCCTCAATCCTCATACGCTAAGGATACTAGATCCAGTGTGAATAAGGATACCGAATCCTTGATGTCAAGATTTCGAGCCCTAACAATTGCCCATAAATATGTTGATGTTGGAAACAGCTGGCATATTTAATCTTTATCTTTAACTGTTGATGAGATGTGGGTAATGATCAGTTTTGCAACCGTTTCATCTTCTTGGGGTTATATATTCCGATTTCTTCTTCCGGATCCAGTTTTACAACCACTGCGTGAACAATTGCTCCCTGCCGATCAAGGTACGATCCTTATTTAGTCATTTGATTTTCGCATTTTCAATCATCGTCCAATATGTCTTCGAGTTCTCAACCATCATCTTCAAGCTCCCTTTCGAAAAACGACTGTAGCAGTCTTTGTTCCCAAAACCTTCTTAAAGAACCGATGAAGGAGATCTGCAAGTTCGGTAATCTCTGTGACATCTGCCCCGAACCCGAATCCGGATACCCGATTCAAACCCGAAGTTGTTTATCTTTTAATTGTAATTCGTATTTATTTCTTCGAAATGTAACGTTCATTAAAATTATGAATAAATATGTCGAATCTTTACGTTATTCTCATCATATTTAATCAATCGTATTATATCTCAGAATATTTAAATATACTAAATAATCACTATTTATATTATCTAAATCTAAAAATATATATATAGTGCTTTATACAAGAAAGTCTATTGAAAACGTTAAACAAAATCACTTCTAAGTCTCGAAATAGTCACTTAATGTCTTAAACGAACTAAAACTATAAAAACGTCACTTATATAATCGTTACGTTTCAACTTGGTTAAGGTAGTTAGTCAATATATATCATAAAACTAACTTTGGGCAAAAAGTGTAAATCTTAAAACTTAAACCAAAGTTATAAATCCAAAATAAAGAAAACTTGAAACTGCAGGGGCTGTAGTGTAACATTTAATTTGACCCAAACCAAAACCCCCCAACCTCACGTACTTCCGGCGACAACTCCGGCACGGTACCGGCTAACTTCGGTCGGCCCTTTTACGCGTTTTGACCACATTAAATGACAAAAAAATCAATCTTGAGACTTTCTAAAACTGATTTCGAACCCGTATCAACGTCTAATCGCGCGATTACAGCTGTTTGACGCGTTAATTGGACTATTTTTGTAAACCCGAAATCACGAAATCAAAACGATACCAATACGTGCAATTACATCAATTCCTTCGGCAGTTGCACTCTATACCACTCGTCTATCACTTCTGCAAACAAAAACACTTCGATTTTACTCCGCAAATATCCAAATCAACCGGCAAAAATACCGAACTCCGGCGACTGGTGTTGCTACTCTTCGAGCCTCAAACCTGGTAATTTCTACACTCGTTTTTATTCTAAGCTCATCAATTTCACCATTCCTTTTCCAGATTTCGTGTTAAATCCTCAGTCGACTTGCTCATCAATCCGAATCCGTATCAAATCATCGTCAATCGGTAAGTTCTTTATATCAAAACGTTAGTGAGATCATGGGGATTAAAAGCCCCATGATCAATTTGACTGATGATTAACAGGTTGAATCAATTGAATGGTTCTAAATCTAGGGCTTGAAATGGGAAATAGGTTTCGTTGATGAATGAATGTTAAAACTATTTAAAACCAGAATATTAACAAAACAATAAGTTGGTCTGGTGGTTAAGTCGTGCTTCTGTGGGAGGAATGGCCATGGGTTCGAGTCCCATGGCCCTGTTTTGCTGTTTAATTTTTAGTTTCAGATTCTTTTACTTATTATTAACATTAAAATTTTAATTACAATAAACTAATTAGTATTCTCTTTGAAAAATAC
>JAOYNQ010141264.1:0-22485 GCA_026259685.1 Tagetes patula
ATGGTTATAATTTCTTTATAAATATTACTATTTAACCCGTGTGTAACACACGGGTATTAAACCTAGTCTATATAATAATTCAAAGTTTTAGGGGGCCATTTTTAGGGGGGTTAATATTTGTTCTATAATAGAAAATTTGAGATGTAAATTATATGGAATTTTTTTATTATGCATAAGTTGATGGAGACAAATCATTAAATGTTAAATAGTTATAAATACTTCAAATAAATTTCTTTATAAATATTATTATTTAACCCGTGCGTAACACACGGGTATTAAACCTTGTACCCATTATATTAGGGTTCGTACCCATACTCATGATATTCGAGTTCATACCCATCACCCCATACTCACTGGCATGTTTTGAATATAGATTATAGTTTGACATCTCGTTTCGGTTGTTTGTTTGGTTTTGGTTTTGGTTTGGGTTTGCACCGGTTCTTTGAGGGGGTCAATAATTGGGATTGTTTGGTGATTCGAACATATGAAAATATTGTGAGTATTTGATAAGAAAGTGTAGTAGTAATGTAGAGTAGAAAGTGAGTAAAAATTGTGTGAATATATGACAAGAAAGCATAGTATTTATAATATGTAATATTAATATTTAAAAAAATTAAGAATATAGTCGTTATTGTTACCGTTCAACGGTAACATCTCAAAATTAACAAGGGGCAAAGGCGTTATTTATCAAACGCCATTCGGGATTTTTGTCTAATAGCTCCCCAATATAGTGACGTAAGGGGCGTTGTTGAGAGTTATGAGGCGTTACATGGGTTGTATGATGCCGGATACATAGGGGCGCACCCCTATAGGGACGAACCGGGGTCCCGGCCCTTGTGCGTTTGTTGTCCCTAAGTACCGTTTTTTACCCCGATACCTTAAATTTATATATATATTTTGATCTCGTCCCCGTGAAAAAAAATTACATGTGTTATATATATATTGAGCTCGTAGTTTGCCGCCGTACTGAAAATGTTTAGGATCCGCCACTGCCTATACATGCTGTCTGAAGAGAAGAGAACTATATGATAGTAGGTTGTCTAGAAGCAGAAACAGAAATGGAAAAATGGTGTTCGATAATCATGTGACTTTTCAATGTTAAGTTTAGACGTTATGAATACGCGCTTATTCCATGAATTCACGTGCAAAATATAAAAATGGTACCACATAACCTCAAATTCAAAATGGGGACGATAATAGTATTAGAGGAATTGCTTCTTTCTAAAACTTTCCAAACAGATAATAACATATTCATAATAAAATTTCATATTCTCTAACATCTTTCTTTGAGAATTGAGATGAGAGGGAGTTCTTTAATTTTTTTTTAGAACAAATCATATTTTTTTTAAAAGCAACATCTTGATTAAAAAAAAATACATCATAACCTACTCATAACAAGATATGAACCAAGACTTAGTGCTTTCAACACAAGTGTGTTACCAATGTGTCATTAACCATACTGATATATGAAACTACCTATCATACTCATAAAATACACGGAATATATATACATTTGCTCCTTTGATATATTCACCTCTTCAATAAATAATTTTATTTTTAATTATATAAATAAAACAATAAATAATTCTTTTTTAATTATAAAATTGAAGTTTCATATTTGATTTATATAAAAAATATTAACAAATGTAAAAATATAATAACAAGTAAAAAGATGCATCACGTCTACATTTTGCAAACTATGAATGTGTTTGAGAATATCAAATCATAGTTTATGTCTTTACGATGCACACGAATATCAAATCATAGTTTATGATGCACACTAGCATCCTCAACGTCCAAATAATACTATTGTCAAATACTACATTTATTGGGGATCGGATATATGTATTGGTGAAAACGTTTTGTCATCGTCTTTGAGGATCATATTATGCAATATGCAACAAGCGTATATCATGTTCTTAATCTTACCCTCTTTAAAAGCTCGTGTCGCTCGCCGAATAATACTTCATTTAGCTTTTAACATGCCAAAAGTTTGTTCGACATCTTTTCTTGCAACTTCTTGAACCTTATTATATTGTTCTTCCTTCTTACTGGATGGGTATAAAATTGTTTTCACAATTTTTGTCCATTTAGGGTAACTGTCATCCGCAAGATAGTAGCTACGGTTATAAGTTCGGCCCTTGACCACAAAACGGACACCTCATCGCTTTTCCTTGAATATCTTCTGTCAATAACGAAGAAATTCTGTGAACGTTGATGTCGTTGTTTGAACCGGTGGTGCCAAAGTAAGCAAGCCAATTCAACAAATCATTTGACGCCATCGCTTCAAGTATCATCATTGGATATTGGTGATCACCTTGTTGGAATCGTCCTCGCAAACTTATAGGGCAATTTAACCAATTCCAATGTCTGTTTTTTATGGCGTCATTTTTATAAAAAAAATAATGTCATACGTAAAGGTTATCACTACTTCAAAAATAAAAATATTATAAAAAATCATCAAAAGTGATTATGAATACCATCCAATAAGCTATTTCCTTATATTTTGATAGCAAATATATATTTATGATATAAATTTGATAGTTAGAATTATTTCTTAAACTTTTTAATTTAATATAACTTTTAATTTTTATTTGAACCAAACATTTTTATGCATTGTTAGGTCTTATATGTCAGAAGATATTTTTAAATGATTTGAAAGTCCATTAAATGATAAGTATTAAAAATGAAATGAATTATGAGATTAATTTTATCATTTAAAGGTTACCTTTTAACAATTTAATATATTTGATCACTTACCGGTTTAGGGGTTATGAATCATTAAAAGATAAATGTTTGAGTAACCATTAAAAGGCTACCAACACACCAATATAGTTTAGTTCTTTTACAAAGCGATGATTTTTATTCTAATTGTATTAGAGCCGGTCTTTCCATTAGCGCATATATAAGTCTTTTCCTCTAAAATCTTTTATATGGTTATAATAACTTTGTCTTTTAAGTTTGTAGGTTATACTTTTAAAGTCAGATAATTCTACAAAGAATAAAAATAATACAAAATATGATAATCTTTAAAATTTAAATAGTTACAATCACTTATATTTTAAAGAATATACTAGTTTACTAACCCAAATATACGCTAAGGATAGAAATATCATGATTATGTATGTGTTTTTTAGAGGTTTAGTCGTGTAAATTAATTAATGAGTTTAAAAAGTCGTAGGTTTGATAAAATGTCGTTGAGTTGGAAGATTAGAAAGCCGCCACTGTTGACTGCTACATGTTCATACTTCAAATGCAAGATTTGAAACACAATCTAGTCAGCGTATGTTTTTTCCGTGTCTTATTTGTTGTTCTTATTATTCTCACATTCATATATTTTAATTATTTATTTTTTTCATTTATTTTCATATTCAAACAACGTTTTTGTGTTCCGTTGATGTCAAACCAACTACATTAATTGACACATAAAATATTTTCAAATCAGGCTATATGTAATGTATTAAACATTTATCAGCCAGGCATCAGTTCTTTTGACAAGATCTAGCATTGTGACATTGTTGCAGGATGCGAAGGTTGAATCTTAGTTGACGCATATTTTACTTCGACATGTGTCATGCGCTAGCTGCAGTGACAACATCATGTTTGTGATTTTGTTACATGTGTTATGGTGGTGACATTAACATGTAGTGTCCCGCATTACAATGAACACACAAACATGTGATGTTTGCCTGATGCGATGCGTTTTGTATCGCACGTTGTGGTGTAGGATTGTGTATCGCACGTCATGTGGTTAAATTATAAAATTAGCTTTAGAGAAGTTTATAAGAACTAAAGAATAGAAAACATAACCAAAAAAGAAAAAGTCAAGTTTTAAGAAAAAAACAACACCCACCGACTTTTGAATTCATAGTATATGCAATACCATTTATTAAAAATGCGAGTAAAGGAGGAGTTGATTGACGAATTTTAACTTCGATCAATTTGGTTCGAAATGAGAGTTATGGTTAGTCTCCGTTGCATGCGTAGTAATAGGGGAACACCAATGCAACAAAAAACACCTATTAGTGTTAGAGACATTGTTTCGATCTCGATTCTTGCATTTAGCTATGAATATATCGATCATATACTGTTGCACAAACCACTATTATAAAAAATTATTAAAGATGCAGCCAATTATCTTTTAACTAAAACCAACATTTATTAAACTTAGGCAAATCACTCGAGTTTAATTTGGATGAAATAATATCCTTTTATTGAGTTTTTATTGGTAATGAATCGTGTTCCACAAGATTGTGCAACTGCTTTATGCTTGATTGTATAAGTGTTTGATGCTCGTTACCGATGAATATACCCTTTTTGCTTTATTTTTTTTTGGTTTTGTGACTTCTTTCTGACCTAGTGCTTCTTTCCAGAGGCCACCACCATGTTGGCGTTTGGGTTTTTTGTTTTTTTTTTATTGTTACCTAAGATGGTTTGTGGTGGCTGACAAAAGGTTGCAACGACGTTTGTTGTTGATTTTGGTCACCGCGGGTCAAATACCACGCCGACTTTTATGTATTTTGGTTTTGTTTGGTCGGGTTGCGATGGATGATGGTGGCATGCGGTGGTATGATGAGTTGATGTGGTGGTTCGTATGCATGTTATTAGTAGATTAGATTACAACCCGTGAAATACACGGAATCATATATAAAAATGATGCAAGTAAATACATAAATTAATTATATAAATACCAATTTAGTTACTAAAAATAATGTCAAATATAAAATTTTATATTCTACATGGAGAGTATTTCTTATAGATCTCTACATATAATATCATATATATATATATATATCCAAACTAAATTTTATAATTTAATTATATGGATAGTATTTCATATATATCTTTAAAAGTAATCAAACAACATATATATATCCAAACCAATTTTAAACAAAATAGATAAGTACATAAAAAGACAAATTTAATTATTTGAAAATATATACGGATAGTATTTGACTAATATTACTAATTTAACCCTAACATTAAATAGGAAAAATGAACACAATAGCCCTATGAGTTAACAGTTAACTAACATCTGTTAGTGTACTCAAATTACGAAAATCAGAAAGATTAGGTACCCAATTGATTAAATTTAAAACTTATGTACTCATAATGCAAGTTGAAGACTAGTTTCGGTACCAAAATTGCACTTTATTTTACAAAAAAACATTTGGAATCCATGCGTAGGAAAATAAACCTTTTAGGTTCACCGAGTTCGCCACAATTCAAAACCCTCTCCCTTCCGAACCTAATTAAATTGTGTTGGTGTTTCCCGTTGAACCCGACACACCTTACGTACCCACAACGTTCCCGACAACTTAAAGGGATAATTCAGTATACACCAATATACTATGCGCGCATGTTTGTACATCTATTACTCTCTACCATCTGATTAATTTGTTAGATATCTCCCTATCAAGTCATCCAAATTAATCAATACACGATGATAAAATAAAATAATAACGCGTTACATTACCTATACAAACAGTAACGTACCATCCACAAGGCTAATATGCTAAATACGTACATAAAAAGAGATTATTTTTATTAATTAATATTAATATCAAACGTGTTTGTGGAACTGTAGATGCGCACACCAAGTAAGATTATGTTCATAAATTAGTAAATAATTACTACCATATAGCTAGTTATTTTAATATGAAAATCATAACGTTGACTTTAATAAGTAGAACAATTAAGTTGGTGATGTAATTAGGCAAAATTGCACGTGCACGCATGCCTGCAAGCAAAATGCATGTTAGGACAATAACCAATTACTTAAACGATCCTTTTATGTCTTCATACGATTGGAGCAAAGGTATTTTTATGTTGGCCAATCAAACATTGTTTCACATCCTAACCCTCACTGATAATGACTTAACGATGTTCAATCCTTAAAAGTACGAAATGATGTACTCCCACATAAACAGTTGAGGTTATCCTAAAAAAATCTAATATTTTTAAAAACTGTAACAAAGGAGTAATTTGGGTCATTTGATCTTAAATTAGAAGACTCTAAATTTCTGATATTGATCATAATTATAAATAGTTAAAGTTTTAATTAATAAATCAATAGTATGTTAATTAGTGTTTGGTAGTTTTCATCAACTTACATCATCTTCTTTAATCGTTCATGTGAAACAATGTTTTTTAGGGTTTCGTTTTATATAAAACTTTTTAGTGCTATCAACGATCCAGCCACAAAACACGAGCTGAGCCTGTGACAGTTACGTAATCTATAAAAGGTTTTAAATGCTATCAACGTATTTCACTAGCGCCTTGTTCAACACATGAGTTTGCAACATCGTTTCGGTGTTATTTTTTTTACCTGTACGTTTAAAACTAGTTCCATATAAGCTAGAGATACAACATATAATATATTATCTCTTTCATCATGTATCTTACTCTAATTAGTAATGAGAATTTAATAAAAATCTCTCTTAATTATGATCATCTGCATTTGAAAAAATCTGGTTGCGTTATTCGTTTAGAGTTTTTTATTGGAAAAGAATAGTAAATTGGTCACTTTCATGAAAAAAAAACACTACATAGATGGGTGTCGCTTTCTTTGACTAACTAAACAATAAATAAATAAATCTAATATAAATATAAATATAAATATAATATAGGTATGCTATCGGACGTGTACCTAATAGCACCTCAAGGAAATATAAATTAGTCAATAAACGGAGGGAGATTATTCAACATAAATGTTGTACGTAAGACAACGATGTTTTGAAAACAAAGGAGGATTTATATCTATATTCTTGTCAAAAATTCCAAGCATGTAAGTTTGTTATAAAAGACCGTTGAAAGAGATATATTTTATAGGGATATAATCGGAAATTCATGTGTATTTTAAGTTGTTTAGAGGGGTTTTTTAGGATTTTAATAGTTTTAGTTTTTTTTTGGTTTTTACATAACTTTGTTATTTAAGGAAAATGACATATTTATTTATATTTATCAAAATAGTAATATGCAAGGTCGGTATCGAGCTAGCAAGTTAGCCATTCAATTTTGTATATTTAACAACTTAGTCCTTGTACTCAAGTTTGACATACAACGATTTTAATCCTTAACTTTGATTTATTAGCATTTTTACCCTTGATGATTTAGCCAGTTTACAATTATGACCTCCTACTTTACTTTAACATATTTACGGCTTTGACCCACTAACTTTAACTTAGTTACATTATTGATCGACATATATCTACCTTTGAATATATCTCCGTGTTTAATTATGTGACGCATTACGACTTTACACTGGACTTTGACTTAGTTATCACTTTGACCTCTACGTTTGAATATATTTCTGTCTTTTAATACGTGACGCATTATGACTTTACATTGTAACGTGTGAGAAATAAAACTTCTTTTATCGTGTGATAAAGTCACATACGCAAGACCCATTTGCCGCATCACACGTCCTTGTAACGTACAAGTCTAGTTAATTACTAAAGTATAATTTATTTTGTTATTTATAAGACTTATTATTTAATATCTTGTATGTCGACTAATAAAATCCAGTTTACAAATATAATATTATTAACATCGATAGGTCATCATCGTTCTTGTTTGAAATAACCTTGTAACGCATCCCATATTAATTTCCTTGAAATATTCAACATCTTAAAGGTGGCCAAGAATTGAAGTTCTTCATCAACAATATATTGTCTTGATGATCAACATGCTATTTTTCTCTGCCCCATACACTCTGCCATGATTATTTTGCTACTTATTTTTGCTTATTTTCCTTGACTTCTTACCTGGCCGGTCACTAACCTTTCTTGAGTCACAAATACGTGCAGCCTAAGTAAACTTGCAAAACTAGTCTTCCCTGATCCGCTTCTTCAATTGCTAATCTGCAATCGGAAATCATTATCTGATTGGGTTCACGAGGCTCTGATGCCCGTTTGTTAAACCAGAGAATTAATTATTTGAGACAGACAGACAGACATGTAAAACAATAGTAGCAACGTATACAATTCTAAATCAACAAGGCCAAATGTAATATGCATTTAAGTAGCTATTGGTCAAAAAGCATCCTATGTGACTCGGGTAGTGACTTCTTTTCAGAAAAGGGGCGCGGTGGAATATACTATTGTGGTAGCCGAAACGGCGGATTCCCCAACATCATTACAATACCTCGCTCCTTATACATAAGCAACTCTAGCTGAATATTTCATGTACATAAAGCGACTCATTTTGAGAATTTTATTAATCACAAAAAAATTTACATATTCAGACGATAAGATTCGCACTTGAAATGTATTGGCCAGCCAAGTAATTAATTGAGGCGGTGCTCATGTGTGGGTCGACCCGTGTAACTCTAATAACAAATACTAGTAAGGTGTTGTAATTGGATCATAGCTCGACATGTTTGTTTTTATAAACTTAATATTGTCTGCATAACTGAAAATATGTAACTGTCAAACTTATCTCACTAGATAGAAGTCATTTAACATTCAAGTCACATAAAAAAATATAATAATACAACCAAGTTTAAAAAACACAAAACATAATGAAATAAACTCAAAGTACATTGTTTTGCATTAATTCTTGTGCTATTTGATCTCGAAGTTGACTCATGAATTCACGGTCCGCTGCACTTCCATGTTGAGCTACTTCTTCACCACCATCTTGTGCATGTTCATCTCCATCTTGAAGGCGTACACTTGGGTGATCATATTCATCAAAAAGCTCATCACTTAAGCCCTCTTTTCGTATAAAATTGTGAAGCGCAAAACATGCAATCGTAACATTTTGTTGTGTAAGTAACGAGAATGGGGCCATTTTTTTAATATTGGAAAATGTGCCTTTAATACCGCATATGAACGTTCAATAACATTTCTAAGTTTTGCATGTGCGTGGTTAAATTTTTCTTTGCCGGTCAATGCACGATTTCGGTAAAAATCTCCAAGCGAATACCTCACATTTCGATATGGTGCCATAAATCCACGAGTGTGGGCATACGCAGCATCACATAGATAATATTGATCTAAAATAGACAATACAAGCATCATCTTAAAACTATATATGTAATATAAATAATAAGGTTGAGATCATAAATATATACCCGAAGGAGGAAGTGGAAATGGTGCATTAGCATTTGTTAAAGATTCAGACAATATTCTAGAATCATGTGCTATTCCTTCCCATCCGGCCACGAGAAAAGTAAATACCATGTTGAAGTCACATATGGCCAAAACATTTTGATAACACTCGTTTTTTCCTCTTCTTCTATACAAATGTTGTCTCTGAATAGGTACAATAGCATGTATCAAAGTTCCATCAAGTGCACCAATCGCTCCCTATATAGAATTTAATTGTTAATAATAGACATGGAAAGAAATCACAATAGAACTTGTATAACGTACCTTAAAAACTCGTCGTAATCTCTTATTACGCCCTAGAATATCTAGATTAGGATTAAAAAATGTAGGTACTATAACCTCTTTAGCAAACTCCATCATTGTTGCCAGTACTTCATGAAAATACTTATGAATTGTTTGTTCCGAGTGTTGAAATTTACGCTTAATAACAGAAAAACGTTGATTGTGACCAAGCATCATCAAAAACATAGCCATTTTTTCTTCAAGGGAGATGTGTTTGCTATCTTTTAACCAACCTTTTACTCTAAAATGTGTGCAAAGTCGAACAAATGAATCACGTGACATACGTAGGAGTTCAATGCATTGTCTATCATTCCCTTGCAACAACTCTAAAGTAAAATGGTGTCCGGACATAACCGAAGTGTTATCTCTTTTTCTTTTGAGATTTCTCGGCCAAAAGTATCGAAGATATAAGAACATCACGATGAGGAGCAATAATTTTTTATCATAATCCATGACAAACCTATCGAAAACAAGCAAAATAACTGTCAAAAAAACTGCACAAAACAGCTAGAATTTGTTGTAAAAAAACTGCCAAAATTGCAGCAAAACAGCTCTAATTTGTGTCAAAAAAACTGCACAAAAACAGCCTGAAATTGCTGTAAAAAATCTGCCAAAAATGCAGCAAAACAGCTCCAATTTGTGTAAAAAAAAACCCTCACAAAACAGCTTAAAATTGCAGTACAAAAACTGCCAAAAGTTGCAGCAAAACAGCTCCAATTTATGTAAAAAAACTGCATAAAACAGCCTGAAATTGCAGTCAAAAAACTGCCAAATGTTGCAGCAAAACACCTTCAATATGTGTAAAAAAAGTGCACAAAAACAGCTTGAATTTGCTGTAAAAAACTGCCAAAAATCACAGCGAAACAGCTTCAATTTGCTGTCAAAAAACTGCACAAACAACTTGAATTTGCTGTCAAAAAACTGTCAAAAATTACAGCCTAATTGCACACATAATGGTTCAAACCAATACAATACACATAACGGTGTCAACTTAAATAATTGTTCAAAATACAAAGCAAGTAACGGTTCACATAATACGAATTACATAACACGAATCACACCAAAAAAACAAATACCAACATCCCTCCTTATGTGAACATCCCCAATGTCGTCCCGGTCATCTTAATCCACCCTTTCAACGCCTCAGGGTCCGATGACAATGTCATTCATGCTTGTCTCATTTGTATAGACTTACCAAAAATGTTAAATGCTGCTAGAAACAATGGATATATAGGCTCTAACCCAACTAATTTCAATTTCTCATAGCATTCGCTAGTTGATGGTCCTTCCATGCTTTTCACCATATGCTAGAGTGCTTATGGCATTTCTTTAGCCAAATCATCTAGGGTAATGGTGGTCTTAGAGGTTTTAGCCTTTTTGTTAGGCCTAGCTTCGTTATCAGTAGGTGTTTGAGCATTATTATTGGTAGGAACTTCATCATATTTTGTTCATGAGAGTCTCCATTATCATCTTTTAGATTATGAAAGCTACCATGTTGTATCTGAAGTATTCGGACATGTGGGGATGATGAAACTCCAGATGTTTGAGTAGAGGCCCATTGATTACCACCTGTAACACTAAGCCCTTCAAACACAAGCTAAGTGAAGGTCAAGATGGGGCAATGGGCAGGTTTTTAATGACATTGCCCTCGGGTGACCGTGCGCCAAATTAATACGGACTATAATAAATACCTTTTCACTTTAACATATGACATAATATTGAAAACCTAAACAAATACACACCTTAAAATCATCCCATTCCTGAGGCGTTAAAATGAACATATTTGTTTCTTGATTTTATAGATTTGCAGTCTTGTTTCTCAAATATCATAAGCAGGTGTGTATTTGTTTTCTAATTTGCTTTTGACTAAAATCCATGTGAAATTGTTCCTTAAGTTTCTTTCCTAGTACAACCCAAGACTCCCTGCAGAAGCTTTGTCTACTTATACCTATCCTCCATATTTCTTAAAGACATGTTTCTAATAAGCATTTAATAGTCTCATCCGTCCATTGATGTCGACCATCATTAGTTTCCCTAGAATTAAATCACACATAACATACAAGACAATCAAGAATCACAATATGTATATAAAAGTTCAATAACATCTACTAAACTTTGTGTTCAATTTCAAATAAATCCTATTGCAATTTCTACAAACAATATTCAAAAAGCAAAAGGTTGTATTGCATTTCAATAGACGTATATATACAAACAATGTTGAATTTGTGATAAATCAGATTGCAACGTATATACATATATTTGTTGAGACTGTGTTTATATCCCTTGTTTGAACATTTTAGATCTAAAAGGAGTGACTTGTGTCATATATCGATCATAATAATAATGGCATTTGGAATGAGAATGAGCACATGGTAAAGTATATGGTTGTGGTGAAGAAGATGATTAAGAGGGTGTTTTAAAGAGGCATGCCTGGAAGCAGCGGATCTAGCCGGAAACTGGTCGTTGGCAGGTCCGGCCTGTTATAGTAAAAAAATAAGCCCTTGTTTTAAGCTCCATTTTTTTCATAGGCCCTAAATTTTTAAAACTTCAATATTCTGTTGCGAATTCAAATCGACGATTACAATATAAAATCATCTCAGGTCGTTTGCAATCGAAAATCATCTCGGATAAAAGAGGAAGGTTTTAACGATAGGCCTTTAAATGTTTTTTTTGCTTCAGACTTCAAAAACCTTGAGCCGGCCCTGGTCGTCGGAGCAGCGATCTGGGAGGGAGATGATCTCGTAAGGAGGGACTAAGAGAGTATATTAGGGTTTTGTGAACATGTTTTTAGAAAAGATTTTTAGCTTATTTTTTTTATAAAAAAAAAGTTTAGTTAAGATTTGATTTAAAAAAACAAACAGTCTTTAGCGTCTGTGCGCCTGCAGACATTAGCTCCTTTGAAGATGTTTGAAGAAAAAAAAACAAAGACCCTAAGTTTTAGGATTTAAGAGGTCGGTTGGGATATGATATATACACCACATATTTAGGGAGGAGATAATGGTCCTCTCAAGGTTCTCACAAAGAACTTTTTTAACCGATCAGAATATGAAACAAAACTTTTAATTTTGCATATCTTTGAACCTCTTTGAAATGAGAGTGGTTCTCCTAATGTTCTAAAAAAGAAACAAAATCAACACATTCAATGGTAACATCTTCCTCCTCGTCCATGAGATGTTCAACTCACCTATAATCTCGTTGTCCTCCCTCGTATTGCAAGGACTAGCTCCCTCGTGAGCTCGTCTTCCTCGTCACCTCCCTCGTCTACCACTCCCTCCTCTCTTAAAACCTAGCCTGCATTGTTTTAATGGTAACCTCATATACGTTTATAGGCTTAATGTCCTAAACAAATACTCCGTAATTCAATTGGATCCACAACAATGAACCAATTTTCTATTGGGTTGCCATGTGAGCTGTCTTGTATCAAAACAAATTTCAAATTTGACCAGTACCATAGGCTTCAATTGCAATTTAGATTATTTAGTTCATTGATTTTTTCTTATTATTTTCGGCTTTTAGCAAGCCCAACTTGAAATCAACTCAGTAAACTTCCAAACACATGACCCATTTGAGTATGTGACGAGCTTGCTTTTGGACGGTCCAATAAAGTTCATTTGAGCCCAGTTGGCTCATTTTTATCAATCTATAATTCAAAATTCAATATGCTACTACCCATTTAAATGAATATGGCTAGAGTTGCACAAACCGGATTTTGGACCATAACGAATTGGTATTAAAACCGAACGAACGATAACAACTATACACAACGTCACTTGAAACATGAAAGTCGTTGTAGTTTCTTCATCCCAGTTTTGATACAGCCTTCGAAAGTTATTCATTGAAGAAAAAAAGTCGAAGTGAGACGTTGGCTCGTGTGAAAACTTTTGTCTGCAAGCGTATATACATTTGGCAAATATAAAGCTTAATGTTCATTGTTGAAATAACTTTTTTGAAAAGACGTGATAAATACTATATATATTTGAAAATTTTCACAAATAATTAAACCAAAATGCAAATAGTAATATACAAAAATGAGATAAATCACATTTGATCATATTCCATTCGTTGTAGCTAGCTTACTTTGACTTCTACCTAATAATTTTATTCTTTAAAAAATTATAGTGTACGATCATATGGACACCTTTGTCTCTGGCTAGCTTAAAATAAACATGTGACTTCATAATTCACCGATATATATTACGTGAGGTAACTTGGAATCAGCGACATGTCTTTTCATAGCCCAGATATGTTCATACCTTATACGAGATTTCAACCGTCAAAGAAATTTACTTTATTTTTTTGAACGACAATTTAGCCTATTGATAGACCACTGTTCCTCGAGTACAGATTGTTCCCAAAGCAAGGACCACCGAGACTTGAACTCAAAACTATTCTATTTTTGAAAAAGTCGTAGATACCCCCAACTCAATCTCACTTGGATTAAAATAACGGGACTTTTAGTTTATTTGAAAGTGGTTTTGGACCCATGGTCCTAGTTGAATTATTATTGTTACTAAAAAAAAAGTTTGTTCTACTAACACCACTTACTCATTGATGTTGTCATGTGTGTTTTGGCTTTTAGTGCTAAAACCAAGCAGTGGGTGAAACAATATATCCATCCATAAAGGCATAAAGATAAAAATTAAGTAATCAACACACAAAATAATTCTGAAATTGTCAAGTTCTTGTTCTTAAGAATTGTCTTTTTTTCAAACTAGTATCAAATACTTAAAGTGACCCTCACAATAGGTAAGCTTCAACTTTAGTAGGTAACATCATTTATTGTCATCAATGGTATGTCCCATATTTTAATTTTTATAAACCATGCTAAATTTTTGTTTCCAACAAACTATATGACACCATATAATTCTATACTTATCTAGAATTTACTAGCTTGAAAGCAACATTGCATACACCAATAGATAGATAATACATCAAACCATGTTGATCAATATTGAGTGTTGAAAAAAACTCACTTTAAAAATCGGAACACCACATTAGGACACTCTTGATCCGGACAGAAGCAACTCAACCTCCAATGTTGATCTAGACCAACTTGATTATACCATCGAAAACAACTTAGTCTCGATGAAAGTAAATATATATATAGTTCAAACTAAGGGTGTTCATCCGAATCGAATACAAACTGGACGAATAAAATTGGGACTTTTAAAACGTGTATTCTTATTCAATCCACATTCGAATAAAAATCTATATATTTGATTGGATTAAGTTGTTCGAATTCGAATCAAATTTGAATGTATTCGCTTTAAATTTTTTTAAAATAAACAAGTACATCAAACAACAATACAAATACAACAGCAACATAACATAAGTCTAAAATATCACCAAAACAATGTGCAGAATCTTAGCACATCTACAAGTCTAAAACATATTAGAAAAAGTCTAATACTGAATAATCAAACAAAAAAAAGAGACTCTAAGCAGGTTCATAAGCTGTAGAAACAACAATTAAGCAGCAGTCATAATATCAAATCATGTCCATATGCAAAAACAACAATTAAGATTATTAATTAGTAATGAGTTGGGTTTGAGTGTTTTTAACTTTACTTCAAGTCAATTAAGTCATATTCATTTATACATAATTAATTAGAAAAATAAAAGTATATATTTTTTATTCGAATTGGGTGAATCGACTGCGAATACTGAAAATCATATATGTATTCGATCCACATTCGACAAAACTATTCGAATCGAATTCGAATAACCAAAAGTCGATTTCGAATAGAATTCTGAATAATTCGAATCGTATTCAAATAATCAACGTATATCGATGGTGAGAGAATAAGTAAACGAATCCAATGAGAGGCAAAACAACATTGGGTGACACATTGAATATAACATGACACAATCATAGTTTTACAAACGGGGGACAACATTCAAAATTCCTTTTTGGTACAATATATTTCTTATAAAGTACATATAGTACTCATCTAAATATTTTAATCTAGACTTTAAGTAGTAGTTGTACGTTTATTCGATATTTGTTACTCCCTATTTACTCTCCTTTTCCCTCTTATGCTCATTTATAGTAGTTTCTTTAACCAATTCAAACTTCATCTATGCTATCATCAGATACATGGTATACTTTTACGGATTATCTACGAGTTTGAATTTGAAGAGTTAATTTATTCAAATTAAGTTTAGTTTATTATTGTTTTTAAGTTGGTTAGCATAAATTTGATGACTTGAATTTGTAGATCAGTTTTACACACCAAGATGGTAAAATACACTTGGAGATCGTATAATTTATACCGAAATCAAAACTAGATAAAAGGTCGATGGAACTGGATATAAGACAAACCACCATCATGTGTCGAGCCTAAACAGCTCAAATGTAACATCGTTTCTTAGTCCAAAAGAAAATTCCACACGACATCATGAAACATTTATGAACTTTTACAACTCTATAACGTTTTTGAAATTTTATGTATAGAATCACACATATTAAAACTCAAATCATTTTAAAAAGGTTACATACGAACATAGGGCATGTTTTTTGCTATTTGATCTTCCTAGATGCATGTAACTCCAAGGTGAAAGTGGGTGGGTTCTTCCAATTAAGCTGTACCAAAAGTATTAAGCTATATTGTGTTTAAACGGGTCTTAACTATCATCTTTTGGTCTCTATCAGTCTCAACTAACAAGTGGCTAGTAATGATCTCAACTATTGTCATTTTGGCAACCAACAGACCGTTGTTAATTTTTTCTCTAGTTCCAGACCGGCGTTTTAGGGTTATTGATCGGGAGGAGAATACAGGTCGACTGATGTAAAAGTTATCTTGAAACGGCGTTCCGAACGACAAAACTTGTACATTTGATTGAAGCACCATTAGGTTTAAACATCCGATTGAAGAATCGTTTCGTCGTTCGGAGTGCCGTTTCGAGATAATTTTTACATCAATAGACCCGTATTCTTATTCCAATCAAAATCTCGAAAACATCAGTCTGGATTAAAAAAAAAATTAACGTTGTTAAAAAATTTATCGATAATCTTTTAGTTACCAATTGATAAAAGTTATAACCATTTCCAGCCAATTCATTAATTATCGACCGATAACAAAAAAGTCATAATTGAAACTCTTTAATAACAATCCATATCAAGTTTAAATTTTAATCCACCTAAATCAAATTTAATGTTATCATGCGTATGACACTACTAATTTTGAAATAGTATTGTGGGGCACTTTCATTTATTACCTCTTCAATGAATTCCTAAATTCCAAGCATAGCCCATGCATTTCTCTTGTTACTTGTTACATTCCCTTCAGTACGTACCCTATTCATTCAATTCTATAACTAATATCTATTTTTAATGAAAATATATTGTACGTCCATGTTAGATGCATCTAATAGGCCACATGCCATTAGGAACTAGGAAGCTTAAAATAATTTTCATCACGAAAATAAGGATTTTTTAGAAGGCTAGAAATAGCTTGATCTTCAATAACGTTAACGGGAGTGTTTCCCTTTGGATTTACGGTAGAAATAAAACCATTCTAAGGCTTGGGTTTCGATGTAATCATATTTTTTAGAGCATTGGTTGGTGCAAATAGCTTATAACCGACACATTCAAAGGGCAAAGACTGAGATCTAAACTCTGTTTCTAACACCAATATGTGTTTGTTGTTGGCATTGAGCTCTCCCATTTTTGTGAACGTAGCGGATGCTTACCACAACTCTCTTTACGAGCCAAGTTGATCAAAGTCGAAACTTGTCAACCAAGTGTACCAGGGAAAACCCAGACATGAACCTTTAACCATACCTCGTAAAACCCTTTTGGCCTGGACATGAAGTCGGATGGTAGCCTGAAACACGATGATGCTTGTTTTCTTTGGGGGCGCCTCTTTTGGTTTGCTTGAGGGTTGCACTTGGTTTGTACAATTCGTGGTGTTTTCTTTTTAATATATTGTTGTTGTTCCACAATAAATAAATAAATTAATATATATATATATATATTTATTGTACGACTCTGTTTCGAAATATAAGTATCTAAGTATGTTATACCATGTCTCTTTCTTAAGATGTCATGGGTTCTAGTTTCATAATGAACGGCTAACATTGAGTTAGAAGAAGAGTTAGAGGTTATTAACACTGTTTCGAACACAAGTGGTACATTCCAAAAGAGCTGGTATTCGCACGTCTTTACCCTTCGCCATGAACCTCCGTTCGATTTTTCATTTACTCAACTCTTCCCCTTTCAATCCCAAATGAAAAGGAAGAAAGGAAGGAAATAACAAACTAAAATTTGTAATTTGCTATCCTCTTATGCAAGATTTTACTACAATCAATATATATACGAAAAAAGAGAGAAATATTTATAAACTTTCAAATCACCTCTATTAGTTTGAGTTCAAATTAAGAAAAAAAAAATTGTATATATTTTGCTTATAAAATATCACTATTTTTGTAAGAAAATTGTAAAGGGGTCGATTTTACATATTAGAAACTTAGTGAGCTTTCAGTCTTTCACTATGGATATCAAACACTTCATCCTTATCCATATCCTTTATATTTTTAAGAAAAACTTAATGATCTTTCAAATTTAGAGTCACAACTCACAAACCGGCCAAAAAGTTACATACATTTATGGGATAATGAGTTTTAGTTAGTTACATGTATGAGGTTGTGAAACCTGACGTGAATGCCACAATGGCTAGTTTCTTTGAATCAAATTTCAAGAGCATCTTTTATTCAAAACTTTTGTTTTAAAAAGAGAGAATAAAATACATTTTTTAAACGTAATGTAAACTTATTGATCGAAAAATATAAACGTAATGTAATAAAGATCAATATATAAGAAAAAATTAAAATTAAAATAACAGAATATAAAAAAATAAATAAAAACATCAAGTATATAAATACATATTATTTGTTTCAAATTAATAAAAAATGAACTTAGATATAGTTGTTAAAACTTACGTGTCTAACACAGAGATCATAACCTTAATCTAAAAGATAATATGTGATGCTTGAGAAATTAAAAAACATATGACAAATATTACATTTTGTATTAATATAGATAGATTGCTTAGCTGGAAGACAAAGTTATATAATATCATCAACATAAAATATTTTTATTTATTCGTTTAAAATTTATATCTTCCTACAAATATGTTACCATGTTTGTACATAAAATAAAAATTCTACTAGTGGTAATTTGAAAAGCCGAATACAACAAGGAGAGAGGAAAAACAAAGCACATCTTTTTGGTTTTATTTACCAAAGTCAGCCTAGGCGGATCTTGTGAATTTCAAGTCTTTCAACAAATCAATATTGTGTTTGTTTGACTTATGTAAAGATAGGCAATGGTGCTTATAAATAGATCATTATTATCAACATAATGTGCGGAAATTTTTTTGAAGTAAACAAGTAGCTTTGTTCGCGCTACACTCGAAAACACAATATTTAGGTGGTGATTTTAAGGGTATTCATAATGACACAGTCGGTTTCAATCAGTTTTGAAATAAAACTGAGGTAAAACTAAAACACAAGATTTATATATACACACTCTTAGAAGAGAGGGTTGAAAGTGTAACTACTATTAAATTTTTCACGATACCACTAAATATCAGTGGACCAAAATGTAATTGTTGTTATTAACAAATATATATGCACACACACACACATATATACATATTGAATAAAAACTATTATTGTGAGATAGACTTTTAAATAATGTCACATAAGCAAAATCTCTCATGTATGTCACATAAGCAAAATCTCTCAAATCGTGCCGCATAAGTAAAGTTGGTTTTGTTTTATTATATTAGAGACTAGCAAGGTTGCGATATGCTCCTAAATGACTTGAATATGGCAATGTTATCTAAATGGTGACGGAGATTTTGTACTAAGAAACATCAAACATACTCCATGGAGGAAAGTTATTTGGTCATTTCATCACACATCTAGGGGTTGCGGACCAATGTCAGCTAGATTGACACTTTCAGGCGTTTGGAAAAATATTGTGAAAATATATAGGGGAGGATTTGAAGGGCCTGGATGTTGACTTGAATATATTTTGTGAAAATAGAACTTTGGAATGGATAGGTGTGCATTGGAAATAACTCTCATTGATCTCCACCCATCGCTTTTTGCACTTGAACAAAACAAAAACATTCTGGTCTCTGAATGTTTTAGAATGTTGCAACAAATGGTGACTTGGCTTTGGTGATGGAAAAGGGAGTTGCTTTTAGCCCATGAACAAGATCAATTGACAAATTTGCTTATGTGATTGCTTTCGGTGTCTCCTAAGGATGCAATGGATGGACGTGTGGCAATGGGATGAGGTTGTTGGTCAACGTTTCTTGGCTTCCTATACAAAACTGAGAATCTAAAGTTGAAAATTGGGGATTGAGGGTTTTTAGCTCAAATCGGAATGCTTGGGTGATAAAAACGGTTAACATATTTGATTATAGGGTAATTTATAATCGGTTGTTGATGTATGACTCGTTAGCTCAACGCAATGTACCATAAGAGTCCAACTTGTGCAATTTTTGTGGTATGTGTGACAAAACCATGGATCACCTATTCACTTCGTGTGGATTAACGATGGCGGTTTGGTCAAAAATTGGCTCATGGTGTGATATTGTACCTGAGTTCTTAAACTTTTTTAAGGATTGAGTTCGTCCTTCTAAAAAAAATTACATGCATTACAAAAGTTTGAGATCCGTAACTACATAGGATCTTAATAGGTGTGTTTTTTATATGTATCGATCTTTCGTTTGGTTATACGTTAATGAACCATTCGTTAGTTTAACATAACAAATGAATATGAACAGAGTCTCATTCAGTTTGGTTTATTCGTGTACGGCCCGGCCCTACTTGTATCAAGCGTTGTTATTAAAAAAAAGTCAAAAAAGGGAAATTAAGCAAGTACCATAGTTTGTGATCATCCATCAATGTAAACATAACTTAAGCTGTAATATACTTTTTGGCTTTTAGATATATTGCCCTCATATATCATTGTCATTCCTTGTGGGGTCAATAATCATAATACTTTGATATGCATGGGCAAAAGTGTGAAAAGAGAATAGTTAATTAGTAAAACTTATATCATTTCTTGCATTCCTTGTCTTTTTTCTCTTACTTTTTCCCACTTTAATCAATTCCTTTTACCTTGCTTTATACATGTCATATAAAAAAGTTTTCTAAATCAACAAAAAAGACTAGTTTACTTTAAAAATCATAGTATTTAACTTTTATTTTTACAAAAAAGTAATTGTTCTTTTTTGTATTTTCTTTTATAACTTATTCCATGCATCCAATAGTGCAGAGATAGGGTTATAATTTATAAATCCAACTAACTTTAAAGCATTCAAAAAGTAATTCACAAATGAGTTTATGGAGAAACAAACAATTTTTAAAACAAAGTAAATATACATTACAATAAATAATGGTAAATTACACATTAATAATCTAACATACAACATGTTGCAAATAATAATTTAAACCAACAATTTTATTGATATATAACACATGACTTTCATTTTTATTGTCAAAGAAAATCACACTCTCATTATCCTAATAGATTTACCGTTTACGTTTAATTTCTGCTCGATTATGCTCATATGGATGATATTGAGTGAAACAAAAAAATGCACAAGTCTCGATATGCGAAATCAAACGAAAATCAAATGTGAATGGAATGGAATGCAAACTTATGTTAATTATGCAAGTGAAAATAGTTTGAATTTTAAATCTTGTTTATTAAAATTATTTTATAGCATTTGTTCAAACCTAAAATGTAGTATAAAATGTGTGAGAAAAAAAACAATAAAAAATTTCACACGTTAAAGCATGGATAATAATCTGCACCGTTTTACGTGAGAGATTTTGTTAGATCTCGATATTTTTTAATATCCATGCTTTTTATACAAAGGTGATAATTTTCTAAACGATCTGAAATATTTCACGAATTCAACATAAAATTAACAAGGTTTTGGGTGCTTAGGAATTAAAATATTGATGTTAGAAAATTAACATCGATACTAATTCGACAAGAGATATATTGATATACAATTTTGTAATTTCATCCTGTCAACTTTTTGAAAACCCGTATAGCCTATACTATTTTGAAAAAATAGATTTTAATAATATTACAAGGTACTAACTATTATTAGTCAACAATAGTCTTAATTTTAACATCAATTCAAGACTATTTGATATATGTTACTAACAACAATTCAAGACTAACGGACTATTAGTTAACTCCGTTGGTTTTTATAACATGGCTTATGACATGGCATATGACGTGACAACTATTAAGATAGATGAAAAGTAACCTTTAGATATTGGTCGGAATTTGGTTGTTGGAGACTTGATTGGAAAGCTGCCACATGCCGGCACGTTATAAAAAACTAATAAAGTTAACGATAAGTTAAACTGCATATGGCACGTTATAAAAAACTAATAAAGTTAACGATAAGTTAAACTTAGATTGCTATTGGTAATGGAATTAAACTTGAGATAGACACTAGTCAAATTATTAGTTGGTATTAATGTTAACATATATCTAATAGTTTGGTGCCAATAGGGTTAGTGGCTCATTGGTAATATAATTGTGTTATGAGCACTAGGTTAGGAATTCTAGTCCTACTGACCACAGGTTGTAATGTATTTCTCCTTAAAAATCAAGGTGTTGATCTTAAAAAAAATCTAATAGTTTGGTTTTTTATATATTTATTGGTTTACATTGAATCATCTATATTATTATTATTATTATTATTATTATTATTATTATTTTATTTATTAATTTACAGACATCATAATAGTGTTTATTTGATAATTTTGTTTGTCGTGACATATTGGTAATTTATATATTATAATGTTTATGGTAGCAATTTGATTATTTTGTTTATCGGTATCACATTTTGATGATTTATATAACTATTTAATAAATTATAGTTTTTTGGGTGGTAAAATTGGCTCCAAAAACCCTATATGGGCGATACATTTGAGGGGAAAGAAAATTTGAGCGGGATTTTATAAATTGATTACACTCTGTTCCCGAGTTTAGTAACAGAAAGAAAAGAAAAGAAAGGTAGTTTATGAGAGAAAAGAAGAGAAAGGA